>MU698058.1:10760-33263 GCA_026770625.1 Nicotiana glauca
CCTCGCCCCATGTGATAACCCGATGGGTCATCTAGAGCTTTAGCCCTTAATTCTATGTTTCGGAACCTCAAATAGCTTCTTTTAGCCTTTCTTGGTTTGCCTGCACACTCCGTGCCCTTTTCCAAAAATGATTTTATGTGAAAAATTGACTAAAATGTGAATTCGTGCCTTAAAAACATATTTGAGTTGACTTCGATCAACGTTTTGAGCAAACAAACTCGAATCTATATTTTGATGGTCCTGGTGGGTCCATATCGTAATTTGGAACTTGGGCACATGCCCGAAATTGAATCTGAAGCCCCTAACTTGAGTTATCTCATTTTATCGAAAAGTTGAAGTTTAAAGGTTTAAAGACTTTATAAATTTGACCAATGTTTGACTTTATTAATACTGGGTCCAAATTTAGGTTCTGGAACTTGGTATAGGTCCGTTATGTTATTTATGACTTGTCTGCAAAATTTAGTGCAAAACGGAAGTGCTTTGACGTGATTTGGACGTCCGGTTGTTAAAATGAAAGTTCATAAGTTTTATTAAAAATTTCATTGGTTTTGGTGTCCGATGTGTAGTTCTAGGTATTATTTTGGTGTATTGATCGCGCGAACAAGTTTGTATGATTTTTTTGGACTTGTTTGTATATTTATTTTGGAGCCCTGAGGGCTCGGGTGAGTTTCGGATAGCCTACAGACCTTGTGACTTTGAAATTTCTGGTTCCCCTTAGCTGCTGGAGTCATTTGATATTTTTTTCTTTGCAATCGCGAAGGAACTCACGCGATCGCGAGAGTGATCTGGGATGGGGAGGGAATAACCCTACGCGAACACGAGGTATAGGACGTGAATACGGAGCAGTGAGGGGATTGCCCTTTGCGAACGCGTCCACACCAACGCGAATGCGTAACTTTGTGTGGCGGGGGCTAGGAAGTTGCGGTAACTCAACACGAATGCGAGCCCAATCTCGCGAACACGGAGGTGAGGCGGGCTAGACCTTCGCAAACGCGTGGAGTTACTCGCATTCGCGTAAGCTAGTTGGGCAATGCTCTTCGCGAACATGTTAGGTTTCACGCGATCATGATGAAAACTTGATGCCAATGATTTAAAACAGTCCCAAAAAAGGGATTTTTCCACATTTTTCATAAACCTTCTATTAGAGCTTGGCTTGTAGACGATTTTGAAGAGAACTCAACACCAATTCATAAGTTTGTGCACTTTAACTCATTTTCTTCCATTTCTAACATCACCTATTAATTTCTAGCCCTAATCTTTGTTCTTCTATTATAGAAAACTAGGGATTAAGAAGAATTGGAGTTTTTTTTAGAAATTATGGATTTAGACCTCAATTTGAGGTCGAATTTCGAAACTAATTATATAATCATGCTCGGGGGTGAATGGGTAAATGGATTTTTGTTCGAACCTCGGGCTTTGACCAAGCGTGTCCGTGGCTGATTTTTTTTTGACTTTTTGAGAAAGGTGTAAAAATCCAATCTTTATGTATTTCAATGGATTTCCTTAGCATTATTTGATGTTATCGAGTCGATTGTGATTAGATACGAGTGGTTTCGAGACGGATTCTAAAGAAAAGTCCCCGGTAGAGCTTTGAGTTAATTGCTAAGTGAGGTAAGTGTCGTGGTTAACCTTGACTTGATGGATTAGGACTTGTTTGCCTATTTGCGACATGTTTAAATGTTAGGTACAAGGTATTGTGAGGTGACGAGTACTTATGAGTTTTTGTTGGGTTAAAGCATGCGGGCGGGACTTGTTTATTGTGATTTATTTCCTTCTTTGATTATGATATTCATGCTTAGACTAGTTTATTACTTAATCAATCGTTCCTTCTGCATTTATGAACTATTTGCGATAATTGAATATTATTGGAAGTTGAGGTTCAGTATTGTGGAACCGTTGTTGAAGTAAGGTTTATTCTTGATTATTCTTTCTCCCAAATGTTATATATTCATTGCTTTATGGTAAGGGAGAGAGTGTTAAAGCACGAAGAGTGAAGTCATGCCAATTACTATTTCATTTATTGATTTATACATAGTGAGGAAGAGAACTAAAGCACGAAGAGTGGTGCCGTGCCGTGCCGTATTTATCGTTTCAAGACGAAATTGAGAGTAAAAGCATGAAGGGTGATACCGTGCCGTATTTATCATCTTATGGAGAGATTGAGAGTTAAAGCACAAAGGGTTATGCCGTGCCATTATTTTTGTTCCATGTGAGGTTGAGAGTAAAAGCACGATGAATGATGCCGCGCAGTCTTTATTCATTATGTTTATTCATTTTCTTTGGTTGAAGGTTTATTTACTGTTTCATATGGTCATTTCCTGTTGTAGTATCGTACCTTGTACCCCTGTCACATGTCCCCTCCCACTAGCACGTGCTTAAATCTCTCTCTCTCTCTCTCTCTCTCTCTCTCTCTCTCTCTATATATATATATATATATATATATATATATATATATATATATATATAGTTGCACTCCTGCAATAAGATATATGAAATAGGATAGGGTGGCACGCCACCATGGTAATATTTGAAATGGGATCGGGTTGCACGCCTGCAACAAGAAAGAGATGAAAGTGAATAATGTGTTTGTTTTCTTATTCTGTTAGAAATTAAACTTTGGTTTCATTACACTCCTCTTTGGTATTATGTTATTATCTGATACTCCCCGTAGTATGCTTTCCCCCTCCCATCTTTAACTGTAAATATCTGCTTTTATTTTCTGCTATATATGATTTAACTGCACATGTTTATTTGGTAGTCTGGTCCTAGTTTCCTCACTACTTCGCCGAGTTTAAGCTATGCACTTACCAGCACATGGGGTCGGATGTGTTGATACTACACTCTGCACTGTCTGCAGATCCCGGTGCTGTAGCTTTTGGACTACAGTGAGGGTGTTGTCTTCAGTCCACTCAGGTGACCCGAGGTAGTTCTGCAGGCTTCCGCAGGCCTTGGCGTCTCTTCCTGTCATTTTCCTTTCTGTTTTTACTTTTTTAGAGACAGATTCGTGTATTTCTATTCAGACATTATTTGTAGTATTCATAGATGGTCCTGATATTGTGAAACCAAATTCTGGGTCGAGTTGTACTTAGACTTTTGTAGTTTGTATTAATTTAAATTATCACATTTCTCCTTCCATAATGTACTTGTTATCCTTATTTCCGCTGTTTTTGTATTATGTTGTGTTGGAATTGCTAAGGGATATAACTGAAAATGGGTAAATAATTGAACTAATCAGCTTGCCTAGCTTTTACTAGTAGGCGCCATCACGACTCCCGATGGTGGAAAATACGGGTCATGACAAGTTGGTATCAGAGCTCTAAGTTACTTAGGTTTCACAATTCACGGACAAGCTTAGTAGAGTTTGAGGGATCGGTACAGAAACGTTTGTATTTATCTCCTGAGGCTACAGAGTTAGGAAAAACTTCACATGTATTATTTCCTGTCATGTGATTTGATTTCTTAATGCTAATTGAACTTCTACTCTGTTCTCTCGCAGATAGCGAGAACACGCGCTTCCTCATCCACTGATCAGCAGCCCGAGCCCTCAATAATGGCTCCCGCAAGGGGCAAAGCTCAGCCTAGAGAAGCAGCACCAGCGGCGGATCATCGGGTTGAGTTTGATGATGAGGTTCCGGCCCAGGCAGTTTTCATGGGCCCAGCTCAGGTCCCAAAGGGGTTCATTGCTACTTAGTACTCCAGGATGCTCTGGTCGGTCTAGTGGGCCTTATGGAGTGGTTTACCTAAGAAGGCTTGCTTCCTATAGTACCAGCCATCTCTCAGGCTTGAGGAGGAGCCCAGACTGCTGCTACCCGCACTCCAGAGTAGATGGCTTCCCAGTTTCAGACTCCAGCAGCTCAGCCAGTTAGAGCAGTTCAGTCGGGTGTGATAGCTCAGACCGGTGATGGAGTAGGTATGTCTGCTGATACCTTGTAAAGGTTGGATAGGTTTACCAAGCTTCTTCGCTACCACTTTCAGTAGTGCATCTTCTGAGGATCCCCAGGATTATTTAGACAACTATCATGAGGTTCTCAGGAACATAGGGATAGTGGTGACAAATAGGGTCGACTTTGCTTCTTTTTATTTGTCTAGTTCCGCTAATACATGGTGGAGAGATTAGTGTTTGGCTAGGTCATTTAGGTCACCGGATTTGACTTGGGATCAGTTCTTTCAGCTATTTCTGGAGAAGTTTCTTCCTACACTCAGAGGGACAACTATAGGAGGCAATTTGAGCGTCTCCAATAGGTTTCTATGACTATTACTTAGTACGAGACCAGATTTATTTACTTGGCCCGTTATGCTCTTCTTATAATTCCCATTGAGAGAGAGAGAGAGAGAGCGGAGGTTCATTGAGGGACTCATTCAGCCTATTCGATTGCAGATGGCTAAGGAGACAGGGAGTGAAATTTCTTTTTAGGAGGCGACCAAAATTGGCCAGGAGAGTTAAGATGGTTCTATCGCAGGGAGGTGGTCAGGGGTCTGACAAGAGACCTCGTCATTCTTGTAGGTTCAGTAGTGCCTCATTTAAAGGTAGATATTCTTTGTGTAGGGGCTATTTTCCCAGGACGATTTATTCAGCACTTCAGACTTCTCATGGTGCTCCAGGTAGCCGTGGTTCTCATAATTAGTATTCTGATTAGCAGTCCTATAATGCATCACCAGCTCCTATCAGTGCACCTCCACTCATAGTTTTTAGGGTCGTCAGTTCCAGCAGCCGAAGGCTTGTTTAACTTGTGGTGACACGAGGCATATTGCTAGATTTTTCCCTCGAGCACCGAGCAGTTCTCAGTACCAGGTTTCCCATACTATGGTTTAGGCACCGAGTGTTCCACCACACTCTCTGCCAGCTAGAGGTAGAGGTAGGGGTGCTAGAGGTGGAGGTAGAAGTTTTAGAGGTAGAGCTCAGGCTACTAGAGGTGGAGGCCAGCCAGCAGGAGGCCATTCCAGAGATGTAGTTCAGAGTGGTGGGGCCCAGTCCCGATGTTATGCTCTTCCATCCAGGCCTGTGGCTGAGGCTTCTGATGTAGTTATCACATGTACTATTCTAATTTTTAGTAGAGATGCTTTAGTTCTATTTGATCCAGGATCTACGTACTCATATGTGTCATCTTATTTTGAACCGTATCTAGTCATGCCTAATGATTCTTTGAGTGCTCTTGTATATGTGTCTACATCGATGGGTGATTCTATTGTGGTAGATCGTGCACATTATTCATGTATAGTTGTGATTGGGGGTCTTGAGACTCGAGTAGATTTGTTAATTGTGGACATAGTTGATTTTGATGTCATATTAGGGATAGACTGGTTATCACCTTACCACACTATCTTAGACTGTCATGCCAAGACTATGACCTTAGTCTTGCTGGGTTTGCCTCGTTTATAGTGGAAAGGGACTCCTAGTCATTCTATCTGTAGTGTTATCTCATATATGAAGGCTCGGCGAATGGTCGAGAAGGGGTGTTTGGCCTATTTGGCATATGTTCATGATTCTAATGCTGAGGTTCATTCTATGGATTCTGTGTCTGTTGTTCGTGAGTTTCCTAAAGTATTTCCTTCAGACCTGCCAGGTATGCCACCGGATAGGGATATTGACTTTTGTATTAATTTGGCTCCGGGCACTTAGCCCATTTCTATTCTGCCGTATCGTATGGCCCCGCCTTAGTTGAAAGAATTGAAGGAGCAGTTGCAAGACTCGCTTGATAAGGTCTTCATTAGACCAAGTGTCTCACCTTAGGGTGCGCCGATGTTGTTTGTTAAGAAGAAGGACGGATCGATGATGATGTGTATAGATTACTGGCAATTGAACAAGGTTACAATTAAGAATAAGTATCTGTTTCTGAGGATTGATGATTTGTTTGATCAGCTTCAGGGTGCCAAGGTATTTTTGAAGATTGACTTGAGATCTGGCTAACATCAATTGAGGATTAGGGCATCTGATGTCCCTAAGATAGCTTTCCGCACTCGGTACAGACATTATGAGTTCTTGGTGATGTTATTTGGGCGGAAAAATGCCCCAACAACTTTTATGGATTTGACGAACCGAGTGTTCAAGCCTTACTTGGATTCGTTCGTGATAGTTTTCATTGATGATATTTTGATCTATTCCTGCAGCCGGGAGGAGCATGAGCAACATCTGAGAGTGGTCCTTTAGACTTTGAGAGATAGTTAGCTGTATCTTAACTTTTTGAAGTGTGAGTTCTGGTTGAGTTCAGTTGCATTCTTAGGTCATGTTATATCAGCAAAGAGTATTCAGGTAGATTCGAAGAAGATAGAGGCCATCAAGAACTAGCCTAAACCATATCAGCTACAGAGATCCAGAGTTTCTTGGGTGTAGGAGGCTATTATTATTGGTTTGTGGAGGGGTTTTCATCTATTGCAACCCCGATGAACAGGTTGACCCAGGAAGGTGCCCACTTCAGGTGGTCGGACGAGTGTGAGGCGAGCTTTTAGAAGCTCAAGACAGCTTTGACTACGACACCGGTGTTGGTTTTGCCCACAGGTCCAGGGCCATATACAGTTTATTGTGATGCATCTTGTATTGGACTTGGTGCGGTGTTAATGCAGGATGGCAAGGTCATTGCTTATTCTTCGCGTCAGTTGAAGATCCATGAGAATAATTATCCAGTTCATGATTTGGAGTTAGCAGCCATTGTTCACACGTTGAAGATTTGGAGGCATTATCTGTATGGGGTGTCATGTGAGGTGTTCATGGATCATAAGAGTTTGCAATACTTGTTCAAGCAGAATGAGCTAAATCTGAGGTAGATAAGGTGGTTGGAGTTATTGAAAGACTATGATATCACTATTTTATATCATTCGGGGAAGTACAATGTGGTGGCCGATGCTTTGAGTAGAAAGTCAGCCAGTATGGGCAATCTTGCGTATATTCCAGTCGGTGAGAGACCGCTTGCTTTGGATGTTCAAGCTTTGGCCAATCAGTTCGTGAGGTTGGATGTTTTTGAGCCTATCCGTGTGTTAGCTTGCATAGTCACTCATTTTTCTTTATTAGAGCATATCCAAGATCGGCAGTATGATGATCCTCATTTGTGTGTCCTTAGGGACACGGTGCAGTACGACGATGCCAATCAGGTTACATTAGGAGATGATGGAGTTTTGAGGATGTAGGGCCAAGTTTGTGTGCCTAGTGTGGATGGACTCCCAAAATTGATTTTGGAGGAGGCCCATAGTTCTCGGTACTCTATTTATCTGTGCTCCGCTAAGATGTATTAGGGTTTGCGGTAGCATTATTGGTGGAGGAGGATGAAAAAGGTATTGTTACATATGTGGCTCGGTGTTAGAATTATCAGCAGGTAAAGTACGAGCATCAGAGACCTGGTGGTTTGTTCCAGAAGATTGAGATTCCTGAGTGGAAGTGGGAGCGTATCACTATGGACTTTGTTGTTGGACTCTCACGGACTAAGAGGAAGTTTGATATAGTGTGGGTTATTGTTGATAGGCTGACCAAGTCAGCACATTTCATTCCTATGGCAGTCTCCTATTCTTCTGAGAGGGTAGCTGAGATCTATATCCGGGAGATTGTTCGTCTTCATGGTGTGCCCCTGTCCATCATTTCGGACTAAGGTACGCAGTTTACCTCGCATTTCTGGAGGGCAGCTCAGCATGAGTTGGTCACACAGGTTGAGTTGAGCACAACATTTGATCCTCAGACGGACTGGCAGTCCGAGCGTACTATTCAGATTTTGGAGGATATGCTCCGAGATTTTGTTATTGACTTTGGAGGCTCGTGGGATCAATTGTTGCGTTTAGCGGAGTTTTCCTACAAAAATAGCTAGCAGTCGAGCATCTAGATTGCTCCTTTTGAGGCTTTATATGGTTTGTGGTGTCGGTCGCCAGTTGGATGGTTTGAGCCGAGAGAGGCTCGGTTGTTGGGTACGGATCTAGTACAGGATGCCTTGGACAAGGTCAGGATCATACAGGATAGGCTTCGTACAACTTAGTCCAGGCAAAAGAGCTATGCCGATCGTAAGGTTCGTGGTATGGAATTCATGGTCGGGGAGTGGGTATTGCTTTGGGTATCGCCTATAAAGGGCTTGATGAAATTTGGGAAGAGGGGCAAGCTTAGTCCTAGGTTCATTGGCCCGTTTGAGATTCTTGATCGATTGGGAGAGGTGGCTTACAGACTTGCACTACAGCCGAGCTTATCAACCGTGCATCCAGTGTTTCATGTGTCCATGCTTCGGAAGTATCACGGCGATCCATCCCACGTATTAGATTTCAGCACTGTCCAATTGGACAAGGACTTGTCTTATGAGGAGGAGCCGGTAGCTATTTTAGACCGGCATGTTCGTCAGTTGAGATCAAAGAGTTTTCCTTCTGTTCATGTTTAGTGGAAGGGTCAGCATGTTGAGGCAATGACCCGGGAGTCCGAGTCCGATATGCGGAGCCGTTATCCCCATTCTTTCTCCGACTCAGGTACTTTATTCGTATGTCCATTCGAGGACGAACCGTTATTTTAGAGGTGGAAAATGTGATGACCCAAAAGGTCATCACTTATTTTAGAAATAAATTTTATGTTCCGAGGCCTTATAACCTCCCTTTTGTCTCACCTCGATTTGTGTGCGCAGTCCGGACGCGTATCCAGAAAGCCATTATGTAAAAATTTGTGAAAAATGATAAATTGTGCTTTTAAAATGAATTTAAGTTGACTTTGGTCAACATTCTTGGTAAACAGATCCGGAACCGTGATCTGACAGTCTCGTAGGGTCCGTAATAAAATTTGGGACTTGGACATATGCCCGGAATCAAATTTCGAGGTCCCAAGCCCGAGAAATGAATCTTTAAAGAAAATTATTTTATGGAATATATAAGAGTTTTTGGAAATCAAAAGATTTTTGAAATTGATGGTATCGGATCTGTATTTTGGTTTCGAATCCCGGCACAAGTTTGAAATAATAATTTGGTTGAATTTGAAAATTTTGGTAAAGATTGGAATTGGTTTGGTATAAAACGGACTTAAAGTTGAGAAATTGGAAATTTTGGTGTTCTTGAATGATTTCATGAATTTGGTGTTTAATTCATAGTTGTTGATGTTATTTTGATGATTTAATTGCACGAAAAAGTCTGTATGATATTTTTAGGTTGGTGTGCATGTTTGGTTTGGAGTCCCGAGGGCTCGGGTGAATTTTGGATAGGCCACGGAGTGGAATCAAACTTAGGAAGTTGCACGTTTTCAGCTGGTATGTGTTGCAGGCCCTGATCTCGCAATTGCGAGGTCAGGTGTCACAATTGCGAGCCTATCAGGCTCGGGAATCGCAAGGGTCACTTTGCAATTGCGAAGGATGCCCTGACCAGCATTTCTCCCAATTGCAAGCTATTCTTCGCAAGTGCGAATAACTCAGATATCCCCAGCCGTCGCAAATGCGAGTTTGCAATTGCGAATATCTGATCGCAAATGCGAAGATAACATGATCCTTAAGGGTTCGCAATTTCGAACCTTGGTCGTAATTGCAACATCTACAACCTGCTAAAACATAACCTAGACGCATTTCTCTGCATTTTTGGAACCTTTTAAAGAACTAAACACCTTTGGGCGATTTTTCAAAGACAACTACTCTTCCAAATCGATTATAAGTCATTTCTAATATGTTTTCATTAATCTTTAACATCTTTTCATATGATTCCAACTCAAAATCAAGGATTTTCATGGGAAAATTGGGTGTTTTGGATGGAACTTAAGTTTTTTGAATTTTGGGGTATTTGAACTTCGATTTGAGGTCCGATTTCAAAATAAATTATATATTTGGGTTCGTGGGTGAATGAGGTTTTGGTTCGAACCTTGGAGTTTGATCATGTGGGCTCGGGGTTTTTTTGACTTTTTTTGGGAAATTATTGGAAAACTTATTTTCATGCATTAAAATTGAATCATTTATCATTTATTAATTTAGTTAAGTAACATGTGGCTAGATACAAGCGAATTGGTGGTAGAAACAAGAGGTAAAGCGGTAGTTGAGGCTTGAATTGTGTTCGTGGTATTGAGGTAAGTGTTTGGTCTAACCTTAACTTGAAGGATTAGGAGTTGTGTCTTATTTGCTATGTGTTAATTATGGAGTACGACGTATAGGCATGGTGACGAGTATCTATACGTCGGTGTCAAGCATGCCCGTGAGTCTCGTATTGTAATTGTTGTGACTCCGTGGTGATTTGTTTATGCCTAAGATGTTGATATCATTGTTGGTTCCCTTGCCGGGATGTTATGGTTTATGATATTGTCTCCCTTGTTGGGATGTTATTGTAAGGACATTATCTCTCTTGCCGGAATATTATTATTTATAATATTGTCTCCCTTGCCGTGATATTATTGTGTGCTTTTGTGCCCTTGCCAGGATTCTTTTATGATTGATGTTGATTTTTAAATGGGAGCAGGTGGCACGCTGCCACAGTGACATATGAAGTGGGATCGGGTTGCACACCTGCAACGAGATATATGAAATGGGAGCGGGTTGCATGCTTGCAACGAGATATATAAAATGAGAGCGGGTTGCATGTCTGTAATGAGATATATGAAATGGGAGCGGGTTGCACGCCTGTAACAAGATATAAAAATGGGATCGGGTGGCACGCCGCCATGGTAATATTTGAAATGTGATCGGGTTGCACGCCTGCAACAAGAAAGAGATGAAAGTGAATACTATGTTTGTTTTCTTATTATGTTGTTTTCTTTATCCTTTAGCAATTCAATTTTGGTTTCTTTATGCACCTCTTTGGTATTCTGTTGTCATCTGATACTCCCTGCAGTATGCTTTCCCCCTCCCATCTTTAAATGTAAATATATATTTTTATTTTTCTATTGTATATGATTTAACTGTACAAATTTATTTGGTAGTCTGGTCCTAGCCTCGTCACTACTTTGCCGAGATTAGGCTAGTCATTTACCAGCACATAGGGTCGGTTGTGCTGATACTACACTTTATACTGTGTGTAGATCCTGGTGCTGTAGCTTTTGGACTGCAGTGATGGTGCTGTCTTGAGTCCACTCAGGCGACTCGATAGTCCTGCAAGCGTCCGCAGGTCTTGGCGTCTCCTCCTGTCATTTTCCTTTCTGTTTTTACTTATTGAGAGACAAATTCGTGTATTTTTATTCAGACTTTATTTGTAGTATTCATAGATGGTCCGTGATATTGTGACACTAAATTCTGGGTAGAGTTGTACTTAGACTTCTGTAGTTTGTATTAATTTAAATTATCACATTTTGCCTTTTCCACTGTTCTTGTTATCATTATTTTTGTAGTTTTTTTATTTATTGTGTTGTGTTGGTATTGCTAAGGGATATAACTGAAAATGGGTAAATAATTAAACTAATCGGCTTGCCTAGCTTTCACTAGTAAGCGCCATCATGATTCCCGAGGGTGGAAAACTCGAGTAGTGACACGGGTATAGTTAGTTTTTATTTTTTAGAACTAGGAAAACTTATACTGAGAATTGAAGTGAAGCAATAGTACAACATAATGCATTCATAGCTTCAACATACAACGTAGCTAATTATGAAAAGTTTCGTGGCTAAACACTTTAGCTACAATATTTTTTTTTCGTAGCATTCGTAGCAAAACGTATCGTAGCTAAAAGTTAGGGTACATAGCAAGGGTTAATACTATATATATATATATATATATATATATATATATATATATATATATATATATATATATATATATATATATATACATACTTTTGCCATGACAAATATATTTATAGCTAACGATTTTATACTCTTGCCAAAAAAAAAAATTGTAGCTATCTTTATATGGTAGCCACAAAGTGTTATAGCATGGCAAAAGATTTAAATTTATTTGCCACAAAAATTTGGATATGTAACTGCTTTCATATAGTAGCATGTGGCAAAGATATTCTTATTTAGCTACAGTTCCATGACAACAAATCGTACAAAATATTTGTGGTTAGATTATTTTATTATATTTTAATTTTTTTTATAGAAAAATTAATTATTATAGTGACAATAGTTTCTCTCACAAATACCCTGTTTTTTTAGCTATTTGATTTTTTTTTATAAAATTTTCTAATTATTTTGTGGCCTTGCATAATATATTAAAAATAATGACATATTAAGCTTGAGAAATAACTCATTCTACTCAAATTGGCATTTAAAAAAATTTACAAAATAAATTCCAAAATACATATTTGTACTAATAAATTCATAGCATGTGCAGTAGAGAAATCTTCTACAATACTAAAATTTAAAGAAAAGAACTAGCCAATGTGAGGCTTGATTGTAACGGTGATTAGAAATAATATATAAATTTTACATTAAATAAACATAAGTATTTGCTTGATGATTCATGTTGCCACCCTCATCGCACCCTTGATCTTCATGCATCTAAGAATAATGAAGCACTCTCTGTAATAACTATGCTGAAATAATAAAATAACATGATCTTGTAAGAAAGTTATATTTGAATTATCAAAATATATACCGATTTAGATGCATTTACAATTAGTAGTTAAAAAAATTCAATAAATTATGGAATAAGAAAAAACTTAGCCAAGAATAGTGAAGCACTCTCCGTAATCACCATACTGAAATAATAAAATAACATATTCTTGTGAAAAATTTATATTTGAATTATCAAAATATATACAATATAGAAGAGACAAACCAACAAATTAAATTTTTTGTCCATAAATGAAAAGCAGTGAGAATACCCTCTTACTCCTCTTTGTCTTTCTCGCAGCTTTAAATTAACACCGCCTACTGTGGAAGAAAGGAATAAGAAAACTGTTTACTTCTTAATAAGAAAGGCGGAGAGGGAGAGTGGCGTATGAGGTTGGGGAGAAGCTTAGGTTTTGGTTGGGAGATTTAGGTTTAAGTTGTCTATTTCCTTATATATTTTTCCTTATTTACTTCTTAACACAAATACCATAGATACAAGAACAAAATCAAATATCATAAATTCAAGTAAAAGCGAGAAAATTACATATAAACAATAGAATAAAGGGAAAATTTCGTATTAATATAATTGGACTGCCTACTTTTCAACTTTATAGCCAATATTTCAATTTATAATTGAGTAGCCCATATCCGAAAAAGGGCGTTATTTCCCTTTTGTGGGATTCAGAAGCGAGATTTTGTTTCTTTCAGCGGGATTTTCTCTCATTCTTTCCATTCTTCTTCCCCAAATCTACAAAAGCGCGATCTTGTAGTCAATACAGCTCCAAAAATCCTAGAAATGCTTCTTCATCTCGAATTAACTGCAAATCAAACACGAAAAGTGAAATTTTTTTGCTGCAATCAGCGCAATTTTCATTTTTGCTGCAATTTTGATTTCAACTTTTTATTCGATGGAGCTTTTTCCAGTTGACGTCCTTCATAATGGTGAATGGGAAGAAAACAAGTTTATCAATTTTGTCAGCGATTGTGTAATAGTTGTGTCGACATTCAGCTACAATAATTTAGTTACAACTATTTCGGAACAAATTAGAATCGATTGTGAATTAAACACATTAGAGATTAACTTTCTCCGAAAGGATGGTTTGCCACCGATCCTGATTTACAATGATACATGTGTTAAGGTGTATATCAAATTAAAGAAGAAAAACATGAATTTCACTGAAAACCCGTTATATGTGACTGTGAAAGAGATTTATGATAATCGTTTGGTTGCTACAAGTTTCAGTTTTTTGGTTGCTATAAGTTCCAATTGTATAGATGTATTCACAATTGATAGCACTGAGATTATTCCTGATATTGAATATATTGGAAACACAAAATTTAGTGAAAACACGAGTATAAACGATAATATGTTGAATGAATTTGTTGAGAATGATCAAGTTTATAAAGATAAAAAGACAATTATTAGTGTGATGAAAAACTTGGCTGTACGCGAGAGGTTCCAATTTAAGGAGAAGAGATCAAATGCAACAAGGTATGACAATAGTTGTGTATTCTGATATATATGTTAAATCTGTATGAAGTGGTATACATTTGTATCTAGGTATTAAAATTAGTATACATATAGTTATATTTTTGTATACAAGTGTATTTAGAAGTTGAATGATTTTTAATCCTAGGTATCACCATATGTGTGTGGATGACAATTGTGCTTGGAGTTTCAAATCTTTTGCTATTTAAAAGGCAAACATATTCAAGGTGAGAAGTTACAATAATAATTACACATGCGGCTATGGTGAAAGATACTTAACACAATGTCAAGCTACTTCAGGTGTAATTGATAGTATAGTTAAGAACAGGTATGTTAATCCAAAAAAAGTTTACACAGTAAATGATATATAGAGGACATACAAAAGCAACACGGGGTTGAAGTGAGCTACATGAAAGCATGGAGAGCTAAAGAGATAGTAATGGCAATGATAAGAGGGAATACGAGCGATTCATATAAGGAGTTGCCGAGCGTGAAGACCCAAAATGTCATCTTTAAATTAAATAATCATCTCTGTATTTTAAGACCTTGAGAATCACTATCAATAATTCCTTGGCTTGCATGCGCAGTCCGTATAATTTTTTCGGAAGGTTTTTATGTGAAAAATGGATTAAAAGGTGAATTAGAGGTTTAAAACTCAACTGAGTTGACTTCGGTCAACATTTTGAGCAAACGAACCCGTATCCGAGTGTCACGACCTTAAACGCAGAACGGTCGTGATGGCACCTCTTGTGAAGACAAGGCCAGCCGACACACTCCCAATTTATTTTAAGCAATTAAAATAATACAAATTTAAACCTTTAACATAATAACAATCCCAAAATAAGGTGAAATAGTACAAATGCGGAATAGACATAGCCCGACATCGGGGTGTCACCAATCATGAGCATCTATCATAAAAACTACAAGTCTGAAAGTGTCTACACAACTATTACATAACTATAACAGGAGAAAATAAGATAGAGGGAGAAGCACTGGGCTGCAAACGCCGAACAGCTACCTAGTAAATCTTCGAAGTCTGCTGGAAGCTTTCAACCCTCGTAAGCAGGACCTGAAGCGCCTGAATATGCACATAGGGTGCAGGGAGTAAAGAGAGTACTCCAACTCAGTGAGTAATAATAATAAATGCAGACTGAGCGATAAGAAATCACGTAAAGGTACATCAACTGGCTATAAAGAAGCAGTAAAAGCCAGTAAAAACAATGAAACAATGAAAACAAAATCACCTTAGTTCAGTTTAAGCTTCTTTAATATGCCTTTTTAACAGTTAAACAAGAAAATGACCGGCAGCTAGAAAAGATAAACACATAAAGTACCGCCCTTCAAGCACAATACCAACAGAATCAGCCCCTCGGGTAACACATGGAACAATACCATCCCCTCGAGCTATATCTCATATCACAATGGGTACCCGCGCTCACTGGGGGTGTATAGACTCCTGGAGGGGCCCCTTATAGCCCAAGTGCAATATCAAGCCATTTCGTGGCATAATCATATAGGTTCTTGGCCTCATATCAACAAGCCATCTCATGGCGTACAATCTCAGGCCCTCGTCCTAATAACCATAAATCAGTGTATCCTCACAACACAGGCCCTCGGCCTTACTCAGTCAGAATCTCATAAGCCACTCGGGCAATAGTAAAACAAATTGCTCAGCCTAAATTATCATTTAAAATATCATTTAATGTATTAAAATAGAGTAAACATGGTTGAGTTATGAAAATAGTAGAATATAACATGACTGAGTACAAGTATAAAGTTAAAACACTGAGGAAGTATCAGTAAGGGTTGAAATAGTTGGCATGAGGCCCAAATATGACATTCTGCCCAAAACGTGATGATAGCAAACAATCTTCAATCAAATACGCGGTAAAACAGTCATTCGGGACAGACTAAGTCACAATTACCAACAGTGCATAATCCCACGCTCGTCATTTAGCATGTGCGTTACCTCAATATAGTACAACGATGTGAAATTCGGGGTATCATACCCTCAGGACAACATTTACAATCATTACTCACCTCTATCTGGTCCAAATCTCTAGCTCGCAATGCCTTTGCCTCTCGAATCGACCTCCGAATTCTCCAAATCTAACCAAAATTAGTGTAAAACCATCAAAACATGCTAAGGGAACAAAGCCCACTCGAAAGAAATCAAATTACAACAAAATCCCGAAATTGGCCAAACCCGACCCCAGGGCCCACGTCTCGGATTCCAATAAAAATTATATCAATAGACTCCTTATCACTCCCCAAGTTCATTCATATCAAAAGCATCAAAATCCAACCACAAACGACCCCTCAAATCCCAAATTCTAGGTCTCCAATTACAAGCCCTAGTTCTTTAATATTAGGCTTAAATTCCATGATTAATTAGGTAGAATTCACATTAGAATAGAGTATTAAGGCCATGAAAATTACCTCCAAGTGTTCTCCCTTGATTCCATCTTCAATCCTCTTCAAAAAGCTCCAAAATCGCCCAAAAATGGTGAAAGTTAGCCCCAAAATCGCGGACAATGGCTATTTAAACATTCTGCCCAGGCATTAAAAATATTTTTCGCGAACACGGTCAACGCCTTGCGTTCGCGAAGCAGAAACTGACTTTGACCAATATTCTTTCATCGCGATCGTGACTCCCAGCTTGTGAATGTGAAGACTTAGCTCCCTTACTCACCTGCGTACGCCCACCCACATCCGCGAACGGGAAGAACATACCAACCTTAACCCAGCTTCTCAACTTTCCTCTACGCGAACGCGGCATAACCTCGCGAACACGATGACCTCGAACCTCAACCCTTCGTGATCGCGAGACCTCCTTCATGAACGCAAAGTCCAAATTCATAGCCTCCCAGCCTAACCCTTCGTGAATGCGAGGGCCTAATCGCGAATGCAAAGGCCAAATTCTGCAACACACACACATATAGTAGTTCTGCAACTTTCAACAACTTGAAATGGTCCAATTGACCACCCGAAACTCACGCGAAGCCCTCGGGACCTCAACCAAACATGCCAACATATCCCAAACATCATTCAAACTTGTTCCAATCTTCGGAATGCTCAAAACAACATCAAAACACCAAATTCGCATCGGATTCAAGCCTAAGAATGCCAAAATCTTCTAAATTACGCTTTTGATAAAAAAGTATACTAAACCACGTCTAAATAACCTGAAATTTTGTACACACATCCCAAGTGAAACCACAAAACTACTGCAACTCCCAAAATTCCATTCCGACCCCTATATCAAAATCTCACCTATGAACCGGAAAACGCCAAAATACCAATTTTGCCAATTCAAGCCTAAATCTACTCCGCACCTACAAAACATATTCCGATCATGCTCCTAAGTCTCAAATCACCTCCCAAAGCTATCCGAACCATCGGAACTCACATCCGTGCCCTCTAACACATAAGTCAACATCCGATTGACTTTTCCAACTTAAGCTTCCTCAAAAGAGACTAAGTGTCTCAAATCTTACCAAACCTTTTCCGATCCCGAGCCGATCAACTCGATCACGCATAAAACCAATAAACAAAAAAATAAGAATCATAAATGGGGGAAACAGAGAGGTAACTCATAAGATGACTGGCTGGGCCGTCACACCTCTCCTTCTTAAACAAACGTTCGCCCTCGAACGAGTCAAGAAACATACTTGAAGCCTCAAACAAGTGAGGATATCTGCACCGCATCTCCCGCTCGGTCTCCTAGGTATCCTCCTCCACGGGCCGATCTCTCCACTGCACTTTCACTGAAGCTATATCTTTTGATCTTAACTTCCAAACCTGACGCTCCAAAATAGCTGCTGGCTCCACATCATAAGTCAAATCACCATCTAACTCCACCGAGCTAAAATCCAGAATAGGAGACGGATCCCCAATATACTTCCGAAGCATAGAAACATGGAATACCGGATGCACACTCGAAAACCTGGGTGGCAAAACAAGCTCATAATCCACCTCCCCAATCCTCCACCTCAAAAGGCCCAATGAACTGAGGACTCAATTTACCCTTCTTCCCAAATCTCACAACACCTTTCATAGGTGAAACCTTCAATAGAACCTTCTCGCCAACCATGTAGGACACATCCCGAACCTTCCTGTTAGTATAACTCTTTTGTCTCGACTGCATCGTACGAAGCCCCTCCTGAATTACCTTCACCTTTTCTAAAACATCCTGTACCAAGTCTGTCCCTAATAGCCTAGACTCGCCCGGGTCAAACCAACCAACTGGATATCTACACCGCCTCCCATACAAAGCCTCATATGGAGCCATCTGAATACTCGACTGGTAGCTGTTGTTATAAGCAAACCCTGCACGCAGTAGAAACTGATCCCATGACCCTCTGAAATCAATAACATAAGCACACAACATGTCCTCCAATATCTGAATAGTGCGCTCGAACTGACCTTCCGTCTGAGGGTGAAAAACTATGCTCAACTCAACCTGAGTACCCAACTCTCGCTGCACTGACATCCAAAACTGCGAAGTAAACTAAGTTCCCCTATCTGAAATGATGGAAACTGGGACACTACGCAAACGAACAATCTCCCGAATATTGATCTATGCCAATCGCTCTGAAGAATAGGTAGTACATACAGGAATAAAGTGCGCGGACTTTGTCAGCCGGTCCACAATCATCCAAATTGCATCAAATTTCCTCAAAGTCCGTAGGAATCCAACTACAAAGTCCATAGTGATCCTCTCCCACTTCCACTCTGGAATATCCATCTGCTGAAGCAAGCCACCCGGTCTCTGATGCTCATATTTTACCTGCTGACAATTGGGACACCGAGCCACAAATCCCACATTGTCTTTCTTCATTCTCCTCCACCAGTAATGATGTCTCAGATCCTGATACATCTTCGCAACACCCGGATGAAAGGAATACCGTGAGCTATGAGCCTCTTCCAGAATCAACTCCCAAAGACCATATACATTGGGCACGCATATTCGACCCTGCATCCTCAACACCACATCATCACCAATAGTCACATCTCTAGCATCATCGTGCTTAACTCTGTCGTTAAGGACAAGCAAATGCAAATCATCATACTGGCACTCTCTGATGCGATCATATAAAGAAGACCGAGAAATCACACAAGCCAATACCCACTGGGCTCCAAAATATCCAACCTCACGAACTGATTGGCCAAGGCATGAATATCAACTGCAAGAGGTCTCTCTACAACTGGAATACATGCCAACACTCCCCATACTCACCACCTTTCGGCTCAAAGCATCGACTACCATATTGGCCTTCCCCGGATGGTACAATATAGTGATATCATAGTCCTTTAGCAACTCCAACCATCTCTGCTGCCTCAAATTGAGATCCTTATTCTTGAACAAGTACTGGAGACTATGATGACTAGTAAACACCTCACAAGACACAATATACAAATAATGCCTCAAAATCTTTAGCACGCGAACTATGGCATCCAACTCCAAATCATGAACATGGTAGTTCTTCTCATGGGGCTTCAACTAACGAGAAGCATAAGCAATAACTCTACCCTTGATTCCCTCTTTAATCTTCTTCAAAAATCTCCAAAATCGCCCAAAATGGAGAAATTTAGCCCCAAAATCGCGGACAATGGCTATTTAAACATTCTGCCTAGGCATTAAAAACCTTCTTCGCGAACGTGGTCCACACTTCACTTTCGTGAAGCACAAACTGACTTTGACCAAAATTCCTTCATCGCGATCGCGATGAAGACTTAGCTCTCTTACTCACCGTGAATGCGACCCCCAATCCGTGAACGCGAAGAACATACCAACCTGAACCCAACTGATCAACTTTCTCTACGCAAACGCAGCATAACCTCGCGAATGCAATGACTTCGAGCCTCAACCCTTTGCGATCGTGGGACCTCCTTCGCGAATGCGAAGGCCAACTTCACAGCCTCCCATCCTAACTATTCGCGAACATGAAGGCCAAATGTCTGCAACACACACACAACAATTTTGCAACTTTCAACAACTTGAAATAGTTCGATTGACCATCTGAAACTCATCTGAGGCGCTCGGGACCTGAACCAAACATGCCAAAATATCCCATAACATCATTCAAACTTGTTTCAATCTTCAGAATGCTCAAAACAACATTAAAACACCGAATTCGCATTAGATTCAAGCCTAAGAATTTCAAAATCCTCTAAATTACGCTTTTGATAAGAAAGTATACCAAACCACGTCCGAATGACCTGAAGTTTTGCACAAAGATCCCAAATAACACCACGGAACTACTGCAACTCCCAGAATTCCACTGCATCCCCTATATCAAAATCTAACTTATCAACCGGAAAATGCCAAAATACCAATTTTGCCAATTCAAGCACAAATCTACTCCGTGCCTCCAAAACACATTCCGATCACGCTCTTAAGTCTCAAATAATCTCTCGAAGATATCTGAACCATCGGAACTCACATTCGAGCCCTCTAGTACATAAGTCAACTTCCGATTGACTTTTCCAATTTAAGCTTCCTCAAAAGAGACTAAGTGTCTCAAACCTTACCAAACCCTTTTCAAATCCGAGCTGACCAACCTGATCACACATAGAACCGATAAACAAATCAGTAAGAAGCAGAAATGGGGGAAACAGAACTGTAACACATGAGATGACTGGTTGGATTGTCATACCAAGTTTTGACTATTACGGTAGTTCCGTATCATGATTTCGGACTTGGTCATATGCCCGAAATCAAATTCAAAGATTCCTAGCTCAAATTATTGCCATTTAACAGAATCTAGAAATTTAAGGCTAAAGATTTCTTAAGTTTGACCGGAGATTTGACTTTTGATCGAAGGACCTCAGAATGGAATTTTGATGATTCCAATAGCGATATCAGACTTAGTAAAATGTTTAGAATTGGATTTGGAAGTGTGTATGATAATTCAGCGCATTTTGACGAAAGTTGGAAGATAAAAGATTTTTGGAAAATTTGACCAAGAGTTGACTTTTTGATGTCGGGGTTGAAATCCGATTCTAAAAATTGCAACATATCTATTATGTCATTTATGACTCGTGTGAAAAATTCGAAGTCATTTCGGATTGATTTGATATTCTTCGGTGCAAAATGTAGAAGTTGGAAGATTTGAAAACTCATAATTCAATTCGTTGCGCGATTCGTAATTTCAGCATTGTTTGACGTGGTTTGAAGACTATATTAA
Source organism: Nicotiana glauca (assembly GCA_026770625.1). Classification (NCBI taxonomy): domain Eukaryota; kingdom Viridiplantae; phylum Streptophyta; class Magnoliopsida; order Solanales; family Solanaceae; genus Nicotiana; species Nicotiana glauca. The sequence continues at coordinate 31,843 of MU698058.1, forward strand.
GTTCGTATTGTATTTTGGTACATGTTGGTACAATTGGTTAAGGTCCCAAGGGTCCCAGGTAGATTTTGAAAGGTTAGCGGAATGAATTTCGGAAAAAAAATTGGGGGGGGGGGTTGCTGGAATTTTCTGTTGCAGAAGCTGTCTTTGGACAACAACTGTACAATCATGGAGCCTAGTCTGGAAGATTATATCTCACAATCTGTAAGATATCTGAAAATTTGCAAAACACGAATATTGTAGCCCTTGCATTCTAGTTTCCGGAAAGATAAACCATTTATCATTTGGATATTTATACAGGAAGTTATGATTGGTTTATCGAAGGCTAGTAATGCTGTTGTTTTTCTAGAACAGAGGCTAAATCGCATGTGTCAAATGCGATTTACAAGTCTCAAATGTCAAATGCAACTTGCCACGGCAGATTCTTAAATACGGGAGTTAGCCATTTTTACTCATTTTTTGAGTTTTGAGTCTCAAATTTGGGTGGTTCCAAAGGGGTTTTTCACGAATTTGACATGGGTAAGTGTTATCTATCAGCAAGTGATTATATTTCATAAATCCATGTCAATGTTCATCATTTATTTTCGGATTTAGATGGAAGAAATTTGGATTTTTGTAAAATCTTCCAAAACCAAAATTTTAAGATTTGAAAGCCGATCCGATGTCAGAATTCGATAATTCTTGTATGGTTGACATATAGGAATGAGTTATCGAATTTTATGAGTTTCGTCAGATTCCGAGACGTGGCCCCACGGGCGATTTTGAGTTATATTTCATATTTTGTTGGAAAATTAGTATTTTCATATGGAATTAATTCCTATAATTAGTATTGACTGAATTGAATTAACTGTGGCTAGCTTCAGGTCAATTGGAGGCTTATTCGATAGGCAAAGGCATTTCAGAGTAGGATTTTGCTCGAATTGGGGTAAGTAATGCTTTAAATCTAGTCCTGAGGGTATGAAACCCCAGAATTTCGTACTATCTTGATAAATGAGGTGGCGAGCGTGTGGGTGTGCACCAGTGGGATTGTGACTTGGTCCGTCCCGTGGCAATTGTAAAGTTGTATATTTTGGTAAACTCTATATGATATCGATCTGTTTGAGAAAGAATTTTGTTAACTTGGGCTGGATGCCATATTTGGGGCCTTGTGTCGTACTGTTTAGACCCTCAGGGGTATTTTACTACTATCCTCACACTGTTTTAATTCGAAAGCATATCCTTAATCATGATTTTTAACTGTTTATTGTTTGATTCAGTTTCATTAATCTATTTTTAAATATATGAAAGTTGTTTGGGCTGAGCTCTCTAATTTTTCACTGAAATGCTCGAGTGGCTTTCAGTGACTGTATATATATGAGCTCTCTAATATATATATATATATATATATATATATATATATATATATATATATGAGCCTCTCCGAA
>MU698058.1:36850-92085 GCA_026770625.1 Nicotiana glauca
TGTTTAAGGCCTGAGACATGCAGGGGATAAGGTTGGGACTTGCGGTATGTCTGCCTCCTTAATAATCCAATACTTCAGTACCAAAGGATTTAGAAAATAAAATAAATTTAAATTTACAAAAGTTTTGCTTAGTGTGGAAGTCGAGGTTGTAGGTTTTTGGGTGCTTCAGGTGAAGTACAGTGGTTGACGATCTTCTGGACTATGTAGTTCGTGCCAAGATTTATCTCGATGGAGCTATACTTTTGTGATCCTTGTGCATAAATAGGGGAAAAATTTACCCCAAAGAAGAATCAAAGAGTATATGAATAAAAATGTTAGCTCAGCAATGTTGAGTCAGCATAGTAATAGAAAAAATTAGCCGCTGGTGTTTGTGGCAAGCGTTTGAAGAGGTCAGACTAGCCAATGCAACACCACCTACTCAGCTCAGTTCTCAGAAATGTTTTTGAAGGAGTTTGTCTCCTGGATTCTCTGTAATATGTGGCATATAGGGTCTGAACAGTTGTTTCAAGTCACCATGATGGTGTTAGAATATGTCATCAGGTTCATTAAGTTAGCCGCCATACTCCTACTTTGGTTCCTACAGCCAGAGAGCGAGTCCACAAACTCATTAAATGACTCAATTATGATATTGCTATTTTGCACAACTCGGTAAGCCACAGGTTGATGCTTCATCTCGGCTAGTGGTAGAAATTGCCAAAATGTTAGAACGTGTTCTGGATGAGGAAAAGAGAAAGCTAAGGAGACCAAGAGGTCTCGAGGTTTTAAAAGATTCAACAGATTCTACTCTACAACTACAGATCATTATGACAGGGGCTCGGCCAGCTGGCCAACCTAGTCAATATATCTGATTACTCGGGGTGCTCCAGTAAGTTCTTTTAATGCACTATTGACACGAGGTTCATATAATGGTTATTCCAGTTATTTAGCATTGACTTAGTATGAGCAGCTAAACCCTCAAAGGAATTGTTATGAATGTGGTAGTAATAGGCACATCATGGGAAAATTGTCATAGACTTGGGACAAACATATTTTATAAAAGCACTCAGGCTACGTACCCCATTGCAGTTACTACTCCACTTACATGACCAGCCAGAGGTAGGGGTCAAGATGTTAGAGGTGCAGGTGAGACTCTTAGAGGTGGAGACCTGACCCGTTGATATATTTTCTATGGCATGGCTGAGGTCGCAACACCAGATGGTGTCGTTACCAGTACGGCCTCGAATTATTATAAAGTAACAATTTTGTTAACTTGATTCGGTTCTAATTATCGAGGCAAGTCCTCCTATTGTGATCCACTTATGAGTGAGCTTCGTAATTCTGAAATCTGCTTATGTGAATTCTCATGTTGGGAGATTCGATAGAGATGAATATGTCTATCATTGTGTGTTGTGATTTTGTTAAACGAAAATTATTTGAAAGAAGAAAATGAAATATTTCAAGTAGCACGATGTGCATAATACTTTTGATTTAGAACTGAGGACGAGATACTCACATTTTAATATAATGTGAAATATTTAAACCAGGCTACAAACTACGGTTGCTGTTATATAAGGACGAGGTCCTTTTGGTGAAACAAAATGTGTTTAAATGCTCCCTTTGTAAAATTAAAATTTTTACTGTAGCACTTATAGGGATTCATGCCTATTAGACTTATTTGAAAATTCTTGTATGAATATCTTTGTGCATTATTTGCTAGATTTGTATTGTAATTATTGAGTTTTAGCCTACGAGGTGAGTACCCGGGGGATGTAAATTGTTACTCGTTAATTTGGATAAGTAATTACGAGATCTTCATGCCCCGTAGTTAGTAAACTGGAGGTTTGAAACAAGATTTTGTTAACATGAGGTTAAATGGCGATGCTGTAATCTATTATGAACACCTATTTAGACCAGAGATGTGGTTATGGTCATACATATGATATGTTTCATGTCAAGATATCATTGTGATAATGCCGTCCTTATAATGCAGAGATTAGTATTATTGATATATACATTCTGGTGCTTTGTTGGGTTGTGGACATGTTGTTAGGAGTTGTTTTGAATCACTTTGACAGGTGGATAGGCCCAATTATAGGGGAGACTTTGCCGAAATTTTTGAAAAATTTGAGAGTTAGAGAAATTTGGGATATGGAAATATGCAAAGAAAGAGATAATTTACATTATGTGTTTGAGGACGGACTCTACTTCTCATTTGAGGACTAATGACCCTAAATGGGGGAGAATGTAACACCCCGTAGTTGATGGGTGTGCAGGCACGAGTTGCTATAGCCAGTCAAGACTAATATAGTGTGTTGACGTGAAAATCGGACTTATGTTTAATGCGGTAATGTGCGATCAACCACGAATATTTGTGTAAAAGTGAAATCATCAATTTGATAACCTGAGAATAATTCTTAGTACGTTCGAGGATGAACGTTTATTTTAGAGGTAGAGAATGTGAAGACCCAAAATGTAATATTTAAATTAAATAATCATCTCAATGTTTTAAGACCTTGAAAATAGCTATCAATAATTCCTGGACTTGCATGCGCAGTCCGTATAATTTTCCGGAAGGGTTTTATGAAAAAAAAAGTATTAAAAGGTGAATTAGAGCTTTAAAACTCAACTGAGTTGACTTCGGTCAATATTTTGAGAAAACAAAATCGGATCCAAGTTTTGACCATTCCAGTAGCTCTGTATCATGATTTCGGACTTGGTCATATGCGCGAAATGGAATTCGGAGGTCCCTAGCTCAAATTATCGCCATTTAATAGAATCTAGAAATCTAAGGCTAAGGATTTTTGTTAAGTTTGACCGGAGATTTGACTTTTGATCAAACGATCTCGGAATGGAATTTTGATGATTCCAATAGCTTCATATGGTGATTTTAGACTTAGGAACATCTTCGGATTTAGATTTGGAAGTCTGTAGGATAATTCGGCGCATTTTGGCGAAAGTTGAAAATAAATTTTTTTTGGAAAGTTTGACCGAGAGTTGAATTTTTGATATCGGGGTCGGAATCCGATTTTGAAAATTGGAACATATCCATTATGTTATTTATGGCTCGTGTGCAAAATATAAAGTCATTCCGAATTAATTTAATATGTTTCGGCAAAAAATGTAGAAGTTGGAAGATTTGAAAACTCATAATCCAATTTGATGTAATATTCGTAATTTCAGTGTTGTTGGACATGGTTTGAAGCCTAGATTAAGTTTGTATTGTTGATGTTTTAGACGTCAATACCACATAAGAGGGGAGGTGATTTGTATGATACCAAATTTTCGCTTAACTGAACTATAGAAGGACCTAGTTCTTCTATGTGTTCCACCTACTACTATTTGTGGAATAATAAATAAAGAAAGTAAAGAACACAGAGATTTTTACGTGGAAAACACCTGACTCAAAATGTGAAAAAACCACGGCCTACTACTCAGTAGGATTTTCCCAAACTCCCACTAAAATCACTGAGCCAAAACAACATTTACAAAACTCTTTGTAAACCTAAGATTAACTCTAATCCCATTGTGGCACACAGCCTCAACTGTTGCAACAACTTCAAGTTAACTCTAACTTGAACACTCTAGGTACCTAATACAATTGCTTCTATGAAAGCTGAAAGGTACAATGTAAAATCACCTACTATAATTGAACTAGAATAAAAGATAGACACTTGGAACTGGTTCTTCTATCTTGTTCACGTAGCTTCAGGATTGCACAATCGAATCGCACATACATTGCTTGCAAAATCGCCTACTTCTTCTGCTTATGTGCATTACCTGTAAAAGAGAACAACACTAATATTTAATGGGTTAGTAATCAGAAATTGACTGGGATTCAAATGCTACTCTTCTATCGTAGAAGAGTTTAAGGTGATCTCAAACTCTAACACTATCTCCTTCCTAAACTGTGTTCTCTTCATATAAGGAGCCTTACTCTCCATATCCAATATGCAACCTTTTCGATCAGATCAGGAGATATTGTTTCTTGATCAGTTAGATTTATCTCCTTCACGTGCATCTCAAATGTACAGGTTGATCATGAATATGCTTCACAAGATGGACCTAGTCGATGTATGAGTATGTCCAAGTTCTGTTGTCAATCTTCAAAACTTCACCTGTTTTTGGGCCAACAAATTTGCCCTTTTTGATGATGACAAACTCTGTGATTTTTACTTACTTGGATACTCAGCTTATCCATCAATACAACATTTAGAAAATTCACTTATCATCAAGGACCAGGTTACTTAGGTTATAAATATCATTTATTTAGAATATGTAAAGCACAATATCTCTTCACCCTTTTGGCATCATCGAAAAGTTGCATACAAAGTGTGAGTCCCAGATTTTAATAAGTACTGATGTCTGGGGCAACTACAAGTGCAATCATGGTTTAATCATCAGTAATCAAGCTAACACATTTAAACTATCAAGGAAAGATTAACATCGAACAAGAGCAAAAACAGTAGAAATCATTGATAAGAGATATGTTGCAATCACAATCCACAATCAGAAAGAAAAACATTTAAAACATGAGCAAAAAAAAAAAAAGATAGAAAAATCCTAATCCGGGTTACTGAAGGTACTAGACAGGTTTAGGAGACAAAGGCCAGAATTACTAAGGCTTGAAGGAGATAGAGGGTTGGTTTTGGGCTTGGAGAAGATTCAACATATTGTGAAGATTTCCATCATTCTTCTTCTTTTTCTTGGTAAGCTCAGTTCTGAGGGCATCCTTCTCAGATTCCACCTCTGCCACACGAACCTTGAGCCTAGCTATCTCAGCATCTTTAGCTTCGCATTCCTGAACTAGAGCCCTGACTTTACTGTTGATATGAGTCTTTTTAGATGAACCAGGTTCATTTGGGATGGAATTGACTAAATAGCCACAAGCAATCAGAGTATTAATGCCAAAGTGATCCTTGCTTGAGGCCATTTCCCATTTCTTCAGGGGCACATTGCACCTATCCATAACCGTAGTCAGAATAAAGCCATAGGGGGTTGCATGAGCCTTAGAGCCATTGATGACCCTGTGCAGTAGCTTGATAATAAGTGCAAGCCAATTAATTTGCATTCCTCTTTCCAAGCACTCCATCAGCACTAAGTCCATATAATTTGCAATATGTCTTCTCTCCTGCCTGGGCAGTAGGCACTTCTTAACAAACTCAAACATGACTTTGTGATGTGGCCTCATTTCACTCTTCTGAATAGCCCGAGCCTCATTCACATTTTCAGCATCACAAAACCTCCTGGTAATTTCAAGGGAAGTAGGAAGGGAGTCTAGACAAGGCCACCTTTGCATTGTATAGTCATCAAACCCTTCAGAGAGTATGTCAAGGATCTCTCCCAGTTTTTGTGCATCAAAGGTTCACCAGGCTGCTAACCTTGCCATCCTTAACCTCTGCATTTGCAATAAACTCAATGATTTCATTCCTGGCCAGCCTTCCATCAATCTAAAGGACTATGTCCTTCCACCTCTGAGCACCTAAGGCATACACCAGTCTCATCATTCCTGGTTCCACCAGGTCTTTCAGCAATCTTCCCTTCAAATTTTTTCTTTTGCCAAACATGGCAAGCTTGTCTTGTTCACCATCATACACATCTTATTCTTCTCCTCCACTATATTCCTCATCTTCAGAGATTCTAACTTGTTTACTTTTTAATGCAGACCTTGTCCTTTTGGCTAATAAAGGTTCAGCAGTTGCTGACACAAAAGAAGACTTCTTGGAAGAAGTCTTGGGCTTTTTGGGCTTGGGGGTCTGAACCTCCATAGTTGTAACTTTTTCTTGATGGACCTATTCCATCTCCTCAACCTCAACAGCTTCTGAGGACTCTGCAACCTTCCCTTTTCTATCATCCATCCTTTTCTTCTTACTTTCAGCTAAGGCCTTTTGTAGTCAACCTTACTCTATTTCACCCTGCTTCTTGTGGCTCTTCCCTTTGGCAAGGAAGTGTCAGTAGGTGATGGGGATGAAACCTTTCTTTTCTTAGAGGGTTTAGGAGCACTGGGGGCTTTTGGTGTGGTAGTTCTTCTTTGCTTTGGATCATAACTCGCCCCAACCTTTTTCAAAAGGTCTGCTAGGGTCTCTTCAACTGATGAACCAGGTTTATATCTCTATGTGAACTTAAATTAACCAACCCTTCAGCAGCTTCACCAGAACCACTTCCCCCTAACTTCTTGCCACTCTCTTCTATATTTTCTTGTTCAACCCCACAGATAGCAGGCAAAGACAAACCAGCAGTGGGTGAATGATCAACCACTCTTTTCCTATTTCCCCTCTCTTCACCACATGCACCCTCTCTTTTTTTTGCAGATTTCTTTTTACCACCAATCCTACCTACTTTAGGTAATTTTACATCCCTGATTGGCCCAACCAGAACAAACCTAGTTTCTAAATTCTCAAACAAAGAAGAAATTACCTTAGATTGAGATTCTTGAGCCTTCTCCGAGTCAGAAAACCCAGTTCCTTCCCCCTCACTAGCAGACTTGTACGACCCAGAATCAGAGTCTTGGACTTGGCTTGCCTTTAATTTTGCATTCAACTTCTTTGAAAGAGCCCCAGAAGCTACTATTTTTTGAGCAAGCATTTTTACCCTTCTCAGCTTGGGTTTGGGAGTTGTGCTAGGTGGAGGAGAGGTAGATGAATTAGAGGGAGTAGGCTGTAGAGGAGTTTCAGAATTGTCTTGTGGGTTTGTAATGAATGTTGGTTTCTTGAGAGAATTGGTGAGTTAGAATTTTGGAGAAGAGAGCAAGTGAGAGTGAAGAGAAATTTTTTGACGGTTTGGGATTTATGAAGATGGCAGGAGGTAAAGATATTATTTAAAGACAAATACACATTTAATGGATAACGATAGCTTTGGAAGTGGTCAATTAGAGGTCTAATCAACCTAAAATTTCAGGTTTGAATGAGCGGTTAAGCTTCCCTAGATTTTAGGTAAATTTTATGGTTTAGAGTTCTAATGCGGACGGAACTAGTTCAAAAGCAAACGATAGAATTTTCTAAGGATTTGAACCATTGCAGGACTTCTGCTCATGATTAAATGTTTACATTTCTAATTGTGCAGAGTATGGAAATATACATTAGCATTCAGATGAACCAATACTGATGAACCAGGTTCTTCATTTAGAATTCTCTTGACCATGCCTCAATTTACCATAATAGAGAAAATTTTATAAGAGATCAGTGAATCATATTAACACATGTCATAGGAGTATACTAATTACAGTATGAAGCTGAGTAAAAATTAATCTAGATATTTATACAAGTTCAGATTTTCTTGCCAAAAACAATTTATTTTTCATTTTTCAATTTTTTTCATTTTTTTCCTGATCTGGTCCTATTAAGTAATCGTAATCATCCCTAATTCTAACATGTTCCTCTCAAAGTTTTCTATACTCAGTGCTTTAGTGAAGATGTCAATAATTTGTTTATCAGTAGCACAGAATTCTATGAAAATCAATCTTTTCCCATAGTTATCTCTTAAGAAGTGGTGTACAACATCTATGTGCTTAGTCCTCTTATGATGAACAGGTTTCTTTGTCATACTTATAGCACAAGTGTTATCACATAAAATAGGAATGCAACCAACTTCAATGCCAAAATCTATCAGCTCTGTTTGATCCACAACAATTGAGCACAACAAGAGGCAACAACAACATATTCAGAATCGGCAGTGGATAAGGCTACTGAATTCTGCCTTTTAGCGGCCCATGATACAAGACATGAACCAAGAAAATGAGCCATACTTGAGGTGCTCTTCCTATCAACAAGGAAACATGCATAATCAGCATCAGCATACCCTACTAGATTAAAATTACTACCTTTAGGGTACCAAAGACACATATGAGTAGTGCCTTTCAAATATCTCAGCATATTCTTGACAACAATCAACTGAGATTCCTTTGGATTAGCCTTAAAATGAGCACAAAGCCCTACACTAAAAACTATGTCAGGTTTGTTGACATTAAGATACAAAAGTGAACCAATCATACCCCTATACAACTTCTGATCAACAGATGAACCAGGTTCATCTATGTCTAATTTAGTGGCAGTTGCAATGGGGGTGTGTGTTTCCTTTGATTCTTCCATTTTTAACTTTTTGATCAACTCTTTTGCATATTTCTGCTGATGGATCATGGTTCCATTTGGGTTTTGTTTGATCTGTAAGCCTAAGAAAAAGTTAAGGTCACCCATCATACTCATTTCAAACTCACTCCCCATTAATTTGGTAAAGTCTTTACTTAGTTTGTCAGTGGTTGCCCCAAAAATTATGTCATCAACATATATTTGTACCACAGGAAGATCCTTACCTTTTTCCCTCAACAATAGAGTACTGTCAATTTTACCTCTTTTGTAGACATGTTCAAGCAGGAATTTGGACAATTGTTCATACCATGTTCTAGGAGCCTTCTTGAGTCCATAGAGAGCCTTGTCTAATTTGTACATATGTTCAGGACATTCCTTGCTCTCAAATGCTGGAGGTTGTTTAACAAACACTTCTTCTTTTAGGTAGACATTCAGGAAGGCACTTTTGATATCTATTTGATGAAGAGTGAATTCCATGTGTGCTGCAAAGGCTGTGGGGAGTCTTATTTTCTCCAGTCTTGCCACTGGAGCAAAGGTCTCATCATAATCTATACCCTCCTCTTAGCTATAACCTTGGACCACTATTCTTGCCTTGTTTCTTGTAACAGTTCCATCTTCATCAAGCTTGTTTCTGAAGACCCATTTTGTGCCAACTACTGATCTATCCTTGGGTCTTGGAACTAGATGCCAAACTTGACTTCTCTCGAACTGATTGAGTTCATCTTATATTACATTTACCCAATCTGCATCCTGCAAGCCTCAACAACATTTTTAGGCTCAATTAGAGATACGAAACCATCAAAATCACACAGATTCTTTAATTGTGATCTAGTTTTAAATCCAGAGGTTGGATCAGTAATTATGTTCTCAATGGGGTGAGAACTTTGATACCTGTGTGGTTTCACAACCAACTGATTTCTGCTTGATGTTTCTCCCTTGTTTTGTTGCTGAGGAACAGGGTCGTGAATAGCTTCCTTTAGGGGATTGGTTTTAGTTCCTCTTTGATCGGTTCCCCCTATCAGGTTGCCCTGGATGGAAGAACTTGTTCCATCACCTCTTCCTTCTTTTGGTGCCACTTTAGCTTGAGCTGAGACTTTACTCAGATCTTTTACTAGCCCAATAGCTTCATCTTCATGTTCCTGTCTCTCATAAAGAATGTCAGTTTCATCAAAAACTACATGTAATCTTTCTTCTACACACAAGGTTCTTTTATTGAACACATTATACACTTTGCTTTGTGAAGTATATCCGAAGAATACTCCCTCATCACTTCTGGAATCAAACTTATCTATGGAGTCCTTTCCATTATTGTGCATAAAGCACTTGCATACAGATGCCCTAAGATGGAATATATTTGGTTTTCTGCCTTTAAGTAACTTATAGGGAGTCTTCTCTACAATAGGTCTAGCAACGCATCGATTAATGATATAACCTGCAGTGTTTACAACCTCTGCCCAAAAGCTATGGACTAGTTTACTAGAAAGAATCATAGTCCTAGCCATATTTTCAAGAGTCCTGTTCTTTCTTTCAACTACTCCATTTTTTTAAGGAGTCCTAGGGGCAGAGAAATTATGATCTACACCATGCTCATCACAAAATTCAGCAAACTTAGTTTTTCAAATTCAGTTCCATGATTAGACCTGATTGATGCAAGTTATTACCTAGTTGTTTCTGAGTTTTTCTAACAAAGGTAGTAAACATGTCAAATGCTTCATCCTTAGTTGTTACAAATAGTACCCAGGTAAACCTAGAATAATCATCAAAAAGTACCATCACATATTTCTTACCACCTCTGCTCAATGTTCTCATTGGACCACAGAGATCCATATGACCCAGTTCCATCGTCCTGGTTGTGCTTACCATTTTCTTGCTTTTAAAGGATGATCTTACCTGCTTCCCCCTGGCACAAGCCTCACAAACTTTGTCTTCCTTGAACTTGAGGTTAGGTAACCCTATCACCAAGTCCTTGGAGACTAATTTGTTGAGTTGATTCAGCCTTGCATGATCAAGTTTTTTGTGCCACAAGAAGGGATAATTGTCCAACGCACTCAAGTAAGTGAGTTCATTTTCTGAGAGAGTGAACAAATCTACAATGTAAATATTTTTAATTCTTTTTTCCTGCAAAACAATCTTGTCAGTGGTAAGATTAATCACAACGCATTTGGTAGAGGTGAATACTATAAGGTTACCTCTGTCACACAGTTGTGATATGCTGATTAGGCTATATTTCAATCCATCTATCAAGTAGACATTCTCAATGGAGTGTTTGTCTGTCTTACCTACCTTTCCAACCCCAGTAATCTCACCTTTCTTCCTATTTCCAAAGGAGACATTTGCTCCCTTTAATTCCTCAAGTGAAAGGAACTGGTTCTTGCATCCAGTTATATATTTTAAGCAGCCACTATCCATTTACCATATTTGGCTACTTCCCTTCACTTGGACCTGCAAAAAGAAATTAGGGGTTAGTCCCAGGAACCTAATCTAGTTTGGGTCCCATTCTATTGGCAAAAGGGTAAATCAAATTCCTTTTAGTCCACCCAGGCAGCCTAGTTTTCTCTTGAACAAAGGTTTTGTTCTTTTGATTTGCCTTTTCTTTTACATTACACTCATTTTTGTAATGACCAGTCTTGCCATAGTGTGTGCATATTTTATTTACAGGAAGAGTGAGGTACTTGCTTTTGGGATCCCATTTAGGTGCTTGGGCCCCATAGCCAAGTCCTCTCTTGGTGCTACTGTGTTGTTCTTGTAGCCAGGATAGTGCATAAGAAGCCTTATTCCATTTGCAAGTTCTGTCTAGTTCATGATTTACCTTCCCTAGGTCTTCTTTTAAGACTCTTATCTGCTCATCTTTCCTGTACAACTCATCCTTCATTTTTCCTTGGTTTTCTTCTAAGGTGAGATGGTGTGATCAACTTTCTTCTTACCTGGTCCTAATTTCAGTTTTAGATTTTCAGACCTATGTTCTAGGACACTGGTGTCAAGTTCAAGAACCTGGTTCTTCAACTCAGAATTTTTACTGTCAGTCTCATTAGCCTTAGATTCTAGATTTTTGCACTTGGATATTAAGATCACACACTCCCTAGACAGCTCTTCCTTCTCATTTTTAATTATCTCAGACTCATCAATAAAGTCTAGCAATAGTTCAGACAATCTTTTTTTAGACAGAAATTTAATCTTGTCTTTGAGATGAAGCACACTTACCTCTTGTTCATCATCTGTTTCTCCGATAGCCATAAGTGCTTGTTCATCTCTAGCTTCATCTTCTGAATCCTCATATGATGTTTCTCCCCTAGTAGCAACCATAGCCTTTGTTGATCCTTTGTTCCTTTTGGATTGAACATATTCCTTCATTCATCCCTTTCCTTTTTCTATTCAATTTCCCACTGAGGATAGTTCTAGAACATGTGATCAGTCTTGCCACATTTGTAGCAACCCTAGTTTGTCTGTTTCTCAGGAGCCCTTAGTTTCTTGAAGGTTGTACCTCTTGAAGAACCCTTTTCTCTCATTAGGTACTTTTTTAAATCCCTTGTGATCATGGTCATTTCATCATTCTCCATATCTGCACCTTCAGCTATTCTGAGAGCCAGACTCCTTTCCTTCTTCGGTGCATCCATTTGCATGGTTTGCCTTCTCAGTTCATAGGCAGTGAGGTTTCCAATCAGTTCATCCAACTCGAGTATAGAAATGTTCTTTGATTCCTGAATAGCAGTGATTTTGCTTTCCCAAGTCACTGGTAAGACCCTTGTCAAGATTTTGTCAACCTTGAGTTCTTCAAGGATAATTCTCCTAAGATATTTAAGTTCATTTGTTATTGTTGTAAACCTTGTGTACATCTCCTGGATAGTTTTTCCATCGTTAAAAGTGAAATTCTCATATTGAGAATATAGCAGTGTTCCTCTTGATCTCTTTACTTGAGGAGTTCCTTCATAAGAAAGTTGTAAAGTGTCCCATATCTCCTTAGTAGTGGTACAACTTTGAATCCTGATGTAATCATCTAGTCCCAGTCCACACACAAGTCATTTCTTGGCCTTGACATTCTTTTCCCATTTCTTCAAGTCTTCAGCAGTGCAATCAGCTCTTGTCTTTGGCACGTCCACTCCTTCAGTATTTTTCTTTGTAGTCGCTAGGGGACCATTAGTGACTATGTCCCAGAGTTTAGAGTCTTCTCCTATGATATGATCTCTCATCCTGTTCTTCCACCAAAAATAGCACTGACCATTAAAGATTGGAGGCCTAGTAGTGGATTGACCTTCCCAGTTTCCAGGTGGTGCACTCATCTTGATCTTTTCCTAAGGTGTTAACCTCTTCAAGGAAAACCCGCTCTGATACCAATTGATGTTTTAGTCTTCAATACCACACAGGGGGGGGGGGGAGATGATTTGTGTGTTACCTAATTTTTGCTTAACTGAACTATAGAAGGACATGGTTCTTCTATGTGTTCCAACTACTACTGTTTGAAGAATAATAAATAAAGAAAGTAAAGAACACAGAGATTTTTACGTGGATAACACATAGCTCAAAAGGTGAAAAAATCACGACCTACTACTCAGTAAGATTTTCCCAAACTTCAACTAAAATCATTGAGCCAAAATAGCATTTACAAAACTCTTTGTAAACCTAAGGATTAACTCTAATCCCATTGTGGCACACAACCTCAACTGTTGCGACAACATCAAGTTAACTCTAACTTGAACACTCTAGGTACCTAATACAATTGCTTCTATAAAAGCTAAAAGGTACAATGTAAAATCACCTACTACAATTGAACTAGAATAAAAGATAGACACTTGGAACTAGTTCTTCTATCTCGTTCAAGTAGCTTCAAGAGTGCACTCTCGAATCACACATACATTGCTTGCAAAATAGCCTTGCTCTTTTGCTCTCAATTTAAGTTTAACTTCTGCTTATGTGCATTACCTGTAAAAGAGAACAACACTGATATTAATAGGTTAGTAATCAGAGATTGATTGGGATTCAAATGCTACTCTTCTATCATAGAAGAGTTCAAGGTGATCTCAAACTCTAACACTATCTCCTTCCTAAACTGTGTTCTCTTCATAAGGAGTCTTTATCTCCTTATCCAATATGCAACCTTTTCGATCAGATCATGAGATATTGATTCTTGATCAGTTAGATTTATCTCGTTCACATGCATCCCACACGTATAGGTTGATCTTGACTGTGCTTCACAAGATGGGCCTGGTCCATGTCTGAGTATGTTTGAGTTCTGTTGTCAATCTTCAAAACATCACCTGTTCTTATGCCAAAAATTGTATTTTGGGACATGCTGGTATAATTGGTTAAGGTACTGAGTGCCCTGGGTAGATTTCGGAAGGTTAACAGAATGGATTTCGGACAAAACAAAAAAAAAGGGTTGCTGTAATTTTCTGTTGCAGAAGTTGTCTTTGGACAGCAACTGTGCAATTGTGAAGCTACTTGTAAGCTTATATCTCGCAACCTATAAGGAATCTAAAAATTTGCAAAACATGGAAGTTGTAGCGCTTGCATTCTAGTTTGCGGAAAGATAAATCATTCATCATTTGAATATTTGTATAGGAAGTTATGATCGATTTACTTAAGGCTAGTAATGCTGTTATTTTTCTAGGACAAAGCCTAAATCGCATGTGTCAAATGCGATTTATAAATGTCAAATGACAAATGCAACTTGCCGAGGCATATTCTTAAACACGGAGTTAGCCATTTTTACTTATTTCTTGTGTTTTGAGTCTCGGATTTGGGCGATTCCAAAGGGGTTTTTCATGAATTCGACATGGGTAAGTGTTCTCTATCCGCAAGTGAATATGTTTCATAAATCTATGTTAATATTCATCATTTATTTTTGGATTTAGATGGAAGAAATTTGGATTTTTGTAAAATCTTCCAAAAATAAAAAGTTAAGATTTGAAAGCCAATCCGATGTCAGAATTAGATAATTCTTGTATGATTCACATATAGGAATGGTTGTCGGATTTTGTGAGTTTCGTCGGATTCCGAGATATGGGCCCGATAGACGATTTTGAGTTATATTTCAAATTTTGTTGGAAAATTAGTATTTTGATATGGAATTAATTCCTATAATTAGTATTGACTGAATTGAATTAACTGTGGCTAGATTCGGGTTGATTGGAGGCCGATTTGATAGGCAAAGGCATTTTTGAGTAGGATTTTGCTTGGATTGAGGTAAGTAATGATTGTATATATAGTCCTGAGGGTATGAAACCCCAAAATTTCATACTATCTTGATAAATATGGTGACGCACATGCTAGTGTGGGCATGCACCAGTAGGTATTATGACTTGGTCTGTTCCGTAGCAACTGTAAAGTTGCATATTTTGGTAAACTCTATATGATATTGATGAGTTTTAGAAATGATTATGTTACCTTGGGCTGAATCCCATGTTTGGGGCCTTGTGTCGTACTGTTTGGACCCTGAGGGGTATTTTACTACTATCCTCACACTGTTTTGATTCGAAGGCATATCCTTAATCATGATTTTTAACTGTTTATTGTTTGATTCAGTTTCATTACTCTATTTTTAAATATATGAAAGTTGTTTGGGCTGAGCTCTCTAATTTTTCACTAAAATGCCCGGGTTGCTTGTGAGGTTGATGACTGAGAGAGATCGAGGGCCTGATGGTTAGGATTATATATATATATATATATATATATATATATATAGAGAGAGAGAGAGAGAGAGAGAGAGATCGGGCTGCACGTCGTAGCGATATATGTGGATCGGGTTGCACGCCGCAACGATATGTTGGATCGGGCTGCACGCCGCAGTGATATAGCGCTTGGGCTATAGGAGCCCCTTCGGAGTCTGCACACCCCTAGTGAGTATAGTCTACTATATATATATTTACGGATCGGACTGCACGCCACATTGATTATTATTATGAGATATCTATTGAGCGTGAGTGATGATTGATGAGAGTTGAGTCACGAGTGACTGAGAGGCTTGCCTGAGGGGATAAAAATATATATGAGTGATACTTTGCCCGAGGGACTTGTTTTTATGAAATTAATGCTTTCACTCTTCTTTTACACTGAGCCTCTAATGAAAATATTGAACAAATGTTTTAAATAACTTTCATTGAAACTAGAATTTTTATAAGATGTTCAAAATTTAGTTGTTGATTTCAACTTTGTTATTTCCGCTAAGGTTTTATGTTATGAGATGTATATGATTTTTTAATGCCCGTCACTGCACTCAGACTTTATTTATCTTTATTAATTACTGAGTTGGCATACTCACATTACTCCTTGCACATTGTGTATAGATTCAGGTATGTCTGAACCCGGTGGTGGGTGTTGATGTCTCAATGGCAGGTTCATCGGAGTTAGCATGGTAGTTTCCTGGTGATCACATCGCTACTTTTCTCCTTCCATATTCTCCCTTAGTGTATTCTATGATTTTTCCGACCATGTTGGTCTTGTGGTTGTCAGACAGTCAACTAAATGCTCATGACTAGTAACGTCCTAATTTCGGGCTTTTCTTTCCGCACTGTTGTTTTTGTTTTAAACATTTTATAAAGGTTTATTGTTAAATAGATTTGACCTTGCCCTAAGTGTGATAATATTGATTGGTTTGGTGTTTGTGTCGGCTGGCCTAGTTCCACAATAGGTGCCATCACGAACGGGTCGGTTTTAGGGTTGTGACACCGAGGTATTTGTATATGTTGGAGCATATAAATCCAAAGATGGTTACAAAGTTGCACAAATCCGAAGATGGATGCTTTCTTTATGCATATGTTTCGCTATATGCATCTATCAAGGGTTGGGAGCATTTCAGACTGGTAATGGTTGTTGACGGAAGTTTCCTTGAAGCAACATATAAGGGTACCATATTGACTGCTTGTACATAGGATGGAGCTGGTGAGTTGACTGCATCAATCTTGTTTCTGCAGTTTGTATAATGTTGTAGTTTAATGTATAAACGTGTATAGGATTTCAGAGCTGCTGTTTTCATAAAATTTGCTGCATGTATAAAGTTGTATAATCGTGTATAACTATGTATAAGATTTTTATAATTGTATGAATCCTAATATCTATTTTGTATAAATAGGAAAAATCCTTCCACTTGCATATGCGATTGTAGATTCAGAGAATAATAAATCTTGGGAGTGGTTCTTCGTCCTGATAAAGGGTACTTTTGGTGTTAGGGAAGGGATGTGTAGAGTTTAGATAGAAATGAAAGCATCTTCAATGCCACAAAAGTTGTGTACCCAGAAGTACCACATTGTATTTGAACGTTTCACTTGTGGAACAATGTCAAGCACACATTCAAGAAACATTACAAACAATTGAAGTATATCTTCTTTGCTTTGGCTAGACCTTACATGATAGAGAAGTTTGACTACCATATGACAGATATGTGCAAAATTGATCCGAGGGTACAACTTTACTTGTTTGAAATTGGCTACGAACGGTGGTCTAGGGCATGCTTCAAAGTGAAAAGGTCAATGATAATGTGTAACGACCCGCCTGGACGTTTTAAGAATTAATGCCTTGTTCCCCTATTAACTACATTCCTTGTGTTTGTTTTTTGCTATTGTGAATTGCCGGGAGGATTCATTTTGAGTTTCGGAGTGTTCCTAAATGAGAGCTTAAGCTTTAGAATTTGGACCGTAGTCAGAGCAGTGTGAAGATGGCCTCGGAATGGAATTACGTTGGTTCTGTTAGCTTCGTTGGGTAATTCCGTGCTTAGGGGCGTGTTCAGACTGTTTTAGAGGTCCGTAGCTTAATTAGGTTTGAAATGCCGAAAGTCAAATTTTTGAAGTTACCGGTCCGATAGTGAGATTTTGATAGCGGGGTCGGAATGGAATTCTGAAAGTTGGAGTAGGTCCGTTGTGCAATTTGGGACGTGTGTGAAAAATTTCACATCATTCAGACGAGATTTGATAGTCTTTTTGATTGAAAGCAGAAATTGGAAATTGGATCTAATAAAATCGATGCATCTCTATAAAAAACCAGGACAATACCTGTTCTTATATGTCTTCTTATTTTTCCCCGCATTTGGGTATCTCTCAGGATTCCTTGAGTTCCCCTATTTATGTTTCTACTCCTGTGGGAGATTCTCTTGTTGTGGACCACGTTTATTGGTCATGTTTGATTGCTCTTAGTAGTTTTGAGACCAGAGGCGATTTATTAAAGCTCAGCGGATGGTTGAGAAGGGGTGTGACACATATCTGGCCTATGTGAGAGATGTTAGTACTGATACCCCTACAATTGATTCAGTCCCAGTAGTACGGAATTTCCCTGATATTTTTCTAGCTGATCTTCCAGGCATGTCGCCCGATAGAGATATTGATTTTGGCATTGAGCTGTTGCTGGGCACTGATCGCGGCCGTCTCAACACTACACAATGGTAGGAAGAGCGGGTAGCAACAACTTTTACTCGAATAGTGGTTCGGGGTCGAATTTCCACAGGGAGCTTGGAGTGGAGTTGTATTGCCTGTTTAGCCTAGAATTGCATTTGTACTATAATTGCACTGCGGAGCTTTGGGATTTTTATATTTAAAACTACTATTGTAATTTAAAGATTAAAGCTAAATTATGTTAAGGAAATATCGCTAAGTTGTATTAACTATAGAGAAAGGCACTAGGGTCGTGACACTACCTAGGTGGCCAGCTAACGGGTAGAAGTTACTAAGGGGAGATTGATATATTTGGGGCTTATGCTATAACCGTTGCACAATTGTACTTATTCTCACACCTCTCGATAGAGATAACTATTTTGCCCAAGTGACTCTCTCAAGACCAATTGGGTATGCCAATTTGACCAAGCAACTAGGGTTCAAGTAGGGTAATTACTCTCTCGAGGTTTAACCCGTTAATTGGGAATACCATTCTCATGGGTCCATCCCAATTCCTTGTTGGGTCAACTTTAGGGTCATAGACTCTCTTTCTCAAGAAGAGTTAGACCCACTAAGTTTTGAATTTATGTTTGCAACCACAAATTCTAGATTGAAACACAAAATTAACCCAAATAGCAAACACCCAATTTCAATCTCACCCTAGAATGCAACACCCATTAACTACCCACACTAGGGTTGAGCCACAACCCTAGCTAATGGGTTAAGCTAGACATAATTAGAGAAGAAACAGAAGAAATAGATAATGAAAATAACATAATGATTGATTACTAATTAGAAATTATGATATGGTTGAGCCACAACCCTAGCTAATGGGTTTAGCTAGACATAATTAGAGAAGAAACAGAAGAATTAGATGATGAAAATAACATAATGATTGATTACTAATTAGAATTATGATATTGAAGAGAAAAATTGCCAAACTAGGCTACAAAATACGTCTCACGAGCGCAGCTCTTGTTCAAAACATAAAACTTAACCTAAAAATGGTAAAATGTCCTATTTATACCGGGCTGGAAAAACTGGAAAAAAATACACCTGCGAGGTCAGCGCGGACCATGCAAAAAGGTAGCGCGGCTATGCAGAAATGTAGCGCAGCCGCGGTGGAAAACTGGTGCAGACCGAGCAGAAATGCGGCACGGCCGTGTGGCTAGATTTGGCAAAAACTCCAACTCTCTGAATCTCATCCATGCGGACCGCGTAGAAATGTGGCGCGGCTGCATGGGACTTTGCCTCGCACTTGTGGGCCTCTGAACCTTCTGGCACAGACCGCGTAGAAATGGAGCGCGGCCGCACGGGTTGCCCATTGATTTAACCAGTCTCTGAATCTCCTAGCGCGGTCGCGTAGCATATCAGTGCGGTCCACGCTAGGTCTTCTTGTCCCTGACTTCACTTGGTCTTTGACACTTGGCAGGTTTCACTCCGTTTTGAGAAAATCTTAGACATTTGTCATCTCGTCGCTCAAATCTAATTAAGCGCAACTTGTAAGCATTTTAGGACTATTTTGTGGCAATTTGTAACCAAAGCAATAGCAAGTAGGGGTATAATCATGTTAAAATCCTAACTTATCAGGTACTCAATCCATTTCTATTCCTCTGTATCATATGGCTCCTCTTGGGTTGAAGGAGTTGAAGGATCAGTTATAGGAATTGCTTGATATGGGTTTTATTTGGCCCAGTGTATCACCTTGGGGTGCTCGTGTATTGTTTGTGATGAAAAAGGATGGTTCTATGCGTATGTGTATTGATTATCGCTAGTTGAACAAAGTTACAATAAAGAACCGTTATACTTTACCTTGTATTGATGATTTGTTTGACCAGCTACAGGTGCACGAGTATTTTCTAAGATTGACTTGCGCTTAGGTTACCATTAGTTGAAGATTCGGGAGCAAGATATCCCGAAGACTGCTTTCAAGACTCGGTATGGTCATTACGAGTTCTTTTTTATGTCATTTGGGCTGACCAATCCCCAGCAGCCTTCATGCATTTGATGTACAGTGTGTTTCAGCTACATCTTGACTCATTCGTCATTATCTTTATTGATGATATTCTGGTATACTCCCAGAGTCTGGAATATCATGAGCAGCATTAGAGAACACTGCTTTAGACTTTAAGAGAAAAGAAGTTATATGCAAAGTTCTTGAAATGTGAGTTTTTGTTGGATTCCGTGGCATTCTTGGGTCACAGGGTGTCCAGTGAGAGGATAAAGATGGATCCGAAGAAAGTGGAAGCAGTGCAGAGTTGGCCCAAACCATCCTTAGCTATAGATATCCGTAGTTTTCTTGGCTTGGTGGGTTATTACCGTCAATTTGTTGAGGGGTTTTCATCTATTGCATCACCTATGACCAGGCTGACCTAGAAGGGTGCCCCATTCCAGTGCACAGAAGAGTGTGAGACAAGCTTTCAGAAGATCACGACAACTTTGACTACAACCCCTATTTTGATATCGCCTATAGGTTTGGGGTCTTATACTGTCTATTGTGATGCCTCAAGAATTGGCTTTGGAGCGGTATTGATGCAGGACAGTAGGGTAATAGCCTATGAGTCCAGACAGTTGAAGGTACATAAGAAGAATTATTTTGTCCATGATCTCCAGTTAGCTGCTATTGTTCACGCCTTGAAGATCTGGCATCATTATTTGTACAGTGTGCCTTGTGAGATTTATATTGATCATCGAGGTTTGCAGCATCTGTTCAAGAAGAAGAATCTTAATTTGCGTCAGATGAGGTGGTTAGAGCTACTTAAGGACTATGATATGACTATTATCTATCACCCGATCAAGGCTAATATGGTGGCCGATGCTTTGAGTCGCCAGGCGGAGAGTTTGGGGAGTTTGGCTTATTTACCAGCAGCGAAGAGGCCTATGGCGATGGATGTTTAGGCCTTAGACAACCAGTTTGTTAGATGGATCTTCCGGAGCCCAGTCGGGTCCTTGCTTGTGTGGTTTCTCGGTATTCCTTGTTCAATCGTATTCGGGGGCGTCAATTTGATGACCCTCATTTGCTTGTCCTCAAGGACAAAATCCTACATTGCAATGTTAAAGATGTAACTATTGGTGATGATAGGGTATTGAGGATGCAGGGTCAGGTTTGTATACCCAATGTTGATGGGCTTCGAGAGTTGATTCTAGAGGAGGCTGATAGTTCGTAGTATTCCATGCATTTGGATGTCGCAAAGGTGTATCAGGATTTGAGACAGCACTATTGGTGGAGGCGGATAAAGAAAGATATTGTTGGATATGTAGCTCAGTGCCTCAATTGTCAGCAGGTGAAGTCTGAGCACCAGAGACCGGATGGTTTGCTTTAGCAGATACATATTCCAGAGTAGAAGTGGGAGAGGATCACCATGAACTTCATTGTTGGACACCACAGACTTTAAGGAAGCTCGATGCCATTTGGGTGATTGTGGATCGGCTAACAAAGTCCATGCATTTCATTCCTATATGTAGTACCTATTCTTCAGAGCGGTTGGCGAAGATTTATATTCGGGAGACTGTTCGTCTACATGGTATTCCGGTGTCCATCATTTTAGATAGAGGTACTCAGTTCATATCATGGTTCTAAAGGGCTGTACAACATGACTTGGGTACTCATGTAGAGTTGAGCACATCATTTCACCCCTAAACGGGCTGACACTGTGAGCACACTATTCAGATTATTGAGGATATGCTCTGTGCATGTGTGATAAAGTTTGGAGGTTCTTGCGATCAGTTCTTGCCACTGGCAGAGTTTGCTTACAACAACACCTATCAGTCCATCATTCAAATTGAAGCGTATAAGGTTTTGTATGGTAGGTGGTGTAGATCCCCGATGGGTTGGTTTGAGTCGGGCGAGGCTAGATTATTCGGCACAGACTTGATACAGGATGCTTTGGAGAAGGTTAAGGTGATTTAGGATAGACTTCATACAGCCCAGTCTAGACCAAAGAGTTATACGGAACAGAAGGTTCGTGATGTTTCCTACATTTTTGGAGAGCGGGTCTTGTTTGGGGTTTCACCTACGAAGGGCGTTATGAGATTTAGGAAGAAATGGAAATTAAGTCCGAGGTGGACCTTTTGAGATATTGAGGCATGTTGGGTAGGTTTCCTATGAGCTTGCCTTACCTCCCAACTTGGCAGGAGTTCATCCGGTATTTCATGTTTCGATGCTCCGGAGGTACCACGTTGATATGTCGCATGTGGTGGATTTTAGTTTAGTCCATTTGAAAAAGGATCTATCTTATGTCGAGGAGCCAATGGCGATATTGGACAGGCAGGTTCGAAAGCTAAGGTCAAAGAACATTGCATCAGTGAAGGTTCAGTGGCGGAGTCAGCCGGTTGAGAAGGCGACTTGGGAGACCGAGCAGGATATGCATAGCCGTTACCCTCATTTTTTCACTACTTCAGGTATGTCTTTATGCTCGTTTGAGGATGAATAAATGTTTTAAAAATGAGAGTATGTAAAGACCCGGTCGATCGTTTTAAGAATTAACGCCTCGTTCCCCTATTAACTGTATTCCCCATGTTTGTTTTTGCTATTGTGAGTTGTCAGGAGGATTTATTTTGAGTTTTTGAAAGTTTTAGGATACTTATTCCCTAAATGAGAGCTTAAGATTTAGAATTTGGACCATCGTTGGAGCAGTGTAAAGACAGCCTCAGAATGGAATTTCGTTGGTTTATTTAGCTCCGTCGGGTGATTTCGGGCTTAGGGGCGTGTTCGGATTGTATTTTGGAGGTCCTTAGCTCAATTAGCTTGAAATGCCAAAACTCGAATTTTGGATATTTCCGGTTCGATAGTGAGATTTTTATATCAGGGTCGAAATAAAATTCTGTAATTTGGAGTAGGTCCATTGTGTAATTTGGGATGTGCGCGCAAAATTTCAGGTCATTCGGACAAGGTTTGATAGACTTTTTGATCGAAAGCGGAAATTGGAAGTTTGGAAATTGTTAGGATTGGATTGGAGAGTGGTTTGGGGTTTAGCGTTGTTTGATGTGATTCGAGAGTGGGGAATAAGTTCGTATGATGTTTTAGGATTGGTTGGCATATCTGTTTGAGGTCCCCAGGCCTCGAGTGAGTTTCGGGTGCTTAACGGAAGTGATTTGGACTTAGGAGAAATCTGAAGTTTGTTGAACCTGTCATAACCGCACCTGCGTGTGTTGGACCGCAGGTGCGGCGCCGCAGAAGCGGTTTGGTGACTGCAGAAGCAGAATTGGCCTAGGCCCCAAAAGCTGCAGGTGTGAGAAGTCGAAGTAGTTGCGTGACCGCAGGTGCAAAATTGTTGATTTAATGAAAAGTTGCAGGTGCGGCTCAGTCTCCGCAGAAGCGGGACCGCAGGTGTGGTCCCAAAGTCGCAGATGCGGTTCCATTGGTCAGAAAAAGGGGCAGAATCGAGGGTTAAGCCTCAAATCCTTAAATATTGATTTGGGAGCTCGAGATTGGCGAGTTTGGGAGAGAATTTCACCTGGGTGTTTGGGTAAGTAATTCTTACTCGGTTTTGATTAATTTCCACGAATCTATGCTTAAATCCACCCTTTAAATTCGAATTTGGGGTGAAACTTTGGAGGAAAATTGGAAAAGTTCTTAGTCCTAATTTTGAAGTTTTGATCAAGATTCTGATGCCGGACTGGATTAATTTCTATATATATGAACTCGTGAGAGTGTGAGGATTCCGAATTTGTAAATTTTACCCGATTCTGAGACGTGGGCCCTGAGGGCTTTTTGGGCAATTTTCCTAATTTCGCGTATTAGCTTCGAATTAATTGGGTGAATTAGTTACTTGAAGTTATATTTACACTATGCAATTACTTTAAATATATTATGGCCATTTGGAGTCGGATACTCGTGGCAAGAATGTGGTATTGAGTTGATTGAGCTGGTTCGAGGTAAGTGCCTTGCCTAACCTTGTGTGTGGGAACTCCCCTTAGGATTTGGTATTGTTGATATATGAAATGCCTTGTACGTGAGGTGATGAGTGCGTATATGAACTAATTGTTGAAAATCATGTTTTCCTTAAGTAACTATAATTGTGTTTTCTTCCCTGTTTATACCATTTGTAATTTAAGCCTACTGTTAGCTTAGGAGAGCATGTCTAATTGACTTAATTGCTTTACTTGTTCAAATGGCTTATTTGAATTCTGTGCAACATGTTAAGTTAGAAATACCTATTGGTATGAAATATGGACTGAACTGAATATTATTCGTGTTGCTGCTGTATGGTTACTTTGGGACTACGAGGCGATATCCTGGGAGATCCCCCTGTATGTTTACTTTGGGACTATAGATTTATATTCCGGTAGATCCCCCACACATTTACATTGGAACTACGGGACTGCACCCGTTAGATTCCTCCAGTACTGGGTATTTACATTTGAGACTACAGATTGGTATTCCGGTATATCCCCACCCACTATGTGTTGGACTATGGGACGACACCCGGGAGATCCACTGGATATTTACATTGGGGGACTACAGGATGGTATCCTGGGAGATCCCCGGTTGTTATCTCAGTGTTGAGTTGTATTCCTTCTGTGATTATTTTGTCTCTGTTGTAGTTGTTGCTACTCTTATTACCTTGTGTTACTTTAATACTGCTTCCTTTCCTTATATATTATTGTATATGACCGGTAGGGCCCTGACCTTCCTCGTCAATACACGATCGAGGCTAGGCTTGGCACTTATTAGGTACCACTGTGGTGTACTCATGCCATTTCCTCCACATGTTTTCGCGTGCAGAGACAGGTACTTCGACTCAGCCCTACTACCCTTGAGGCGAGGAGATTCTCCAGAGTCTTTGAGGTATATCTGCCGCATCTGCAGACCGAGGAGTCCCTTTCCATTCTCTGTTGTAGTGATAGACCTTCTATCTTTTCTTTTGATTTAGACATTCTGGAGTTAGAGCATTTTCTCGTATTCGTAACTTGTGATTCATGGGATTCCGGGTTTTTGTAGTTGTTCGGTTTTGAGATCTTATATTGTATATGTCGAGCGGCATCTTAAACACTTTTATATTTGTTATCTTCAGTTTTTTTTTAGTTTTTCTGCATTTGTTTCCTTTTTCCAAATTTTGTTAGGCTTACCTAGTTGTAGGGACTAGGTGCCGTTACGAAATGTTCACGGAGGGCGATCTTGGGTCATGACATAATGACTTCAAATATTGTAGAGTCAATTAATGCAGAAAACAAAGATGCTGGAGAGTTACCAGTTATGTTATTGCTGGAGTACATGACAAATCTGCTACAACAGTGGAACAACAAAAACAAAAAAAGTACAATGGAGACATCTATAGAGCTTGGCGAAAAGTACGACAAACTCTATCGCGTTCGCAGATCGAGGAGTCCCTTTCCATTCTCTCTTGTAGTGATAGCCCTTATATCTTTTCTTTTGATTTAGACATTTTGGAGTTGGAGCATTTTGTCATATTTGTAGCTTGTGATTCATGTTTTGGGATTCCAGGTTTTGGGAGTTGTTCGGTTTTGAGATCTTGTGTTGTATATGCTGAGCGATATTTTAAACACTTTTATATTTGTTATCTTCGGTTTTTATTAGTTTTTCTGCATTAGTTTCCTTTTTTCGAACTTTGTTAGGCATACCTAGTCGTAGGGATTAGGTGTCGTCATGACATGTTCACGGAGGGCGAACTTGGGTCGTGATATAATGACTTCCAAATATTGCAAAGTCAATTACTGCAGCAAACAAAGATGCTAGAGAGTTACAAGTAATGCGATTGCTGGAGTACATGACAAATTTGCTACAACAGTGGAACAACAAAAATAGAAAACGTGCAATGGAAACATCTACAGATCTTGGCGAAAAGTATGATAAACTCCTTCAGGAAAATCTGATTACATCGGAGCAAATAACAGTAAAACAAATCAAATATAATAATGCATGGCACTGCTGACTTTTGTTTTCCTACTTGTATAAGTATATATAAATCTGTATAATAATGTATAATGTTCTTTAACTTCTTTTTTAAGAAAAACTTTTGCATGTGAGGCCTGCTACGGAGCAGTTACATACTGTGCTTGAAGGGGTAAGGAGAAACATAGTGTGGCTTGAAGAATTAACATACAACTGCGACAAATTTCAAATGGATGAACTTCCATGTCCGCACGTTTGGGAGGTTTTGAAGAACCAGCAACTGAAACTTGGCCAGTATTTCTCTTTTTACTACAAGAAGGATAACCTCCTTAGAATATATGAATTTCCAGTGAATCCGATACCAAATGAGAGTTTATGGGTAATTCCAACAGAGGTGCTAGAAGATGTGGTTCTACCACCTAAAGGGAGATGAAATGTAGGAAGGACAAGAAAGGAATGACTCAAACTTGCTTCAGAGAAAGATTCTAAGAGGGCGTTTTCATGTTCTGTGTCTGGACAAAGTGATCACAATAGACAAACATGTAGGAATAGACCAAAATAAATAGTTGGAAATATAACACTTCTTATTACATATGTTGTCATATTGAGTGGTTAACTTTCACAAACAATAAATTTACAAATGTTGAGTAGTTAAGTTTCACAAGCAATTGAGTTAAAAATATCACTAAAGCATTACAGTTTACACTATATGTTGCAATTATCTTAAATATGTTTCATTATACATGTTTTGATTATCCAATAATAGTGTGTTGCTATTTTTAATGGTGCTAAATATATTGATAGATTATACGAATGCGAAACAGAACTGCAAACAATCAATATTATTATATGTATACAGATGTATAAATGAGAGTATAAGTTTGTAAAAAAATTGTATAACTATATATATTATTGTATACATATGTATAAACCCTGCAACATTGAAAAAACTGCAGAATAACGAAAATCTATACTTTGTTAAAGAGCAAAAGCAACTGAAATATTTATTAAAATATAATTCATTCACAAACATAATGTGTAATGACTACCACAAATTACACAAAAATAAAGACATCTATAATATCCTTTAAGGTTATCTCATAAGTAGTAGAATAGTACTTAGACAAAACTAGACAACAACTCTTGATACATAGAAAAACTATATTAAGATGGAAAAAATAGAACTATTTTCTCGGTCTTCCCCTCTTCCTCTTCCTGAAAGTCTCCCTATGATTTCATCACCACTAATTGCATCGGAGTGTTGTTTCTGTCTTCCATAATACCACAACAGAGTCCCCACCTAGTGCGAAGTGTTTCAATGTCAAAATTATCTTTTCGAATTTCCTTACCCAGGATGAAATACTCAGCAACGCCAGCAACAAAAGCACCACAATCACTGTAATTAAAAAAAATCAGATTCCCTGTACGTTACTATAAATAGGTACACTAAGAGTAAAATAGATCTGTTGTGGCACATTATTAGCTAGATTAATCTGCAAAGCATCAGAATAGAATTTATTGGTATATGCACCATTGTTCCAATCAATGCCCTTCTTCTCGACATAAAAATTAGAACTCTTCAAGAGTAAGATATCAAAATTGGATGCAGCATCCAAAGAGTACATTAGAGGGTAATGCATCATCCAAAGAAAGTCTATCTGTATGTGGGGAAATGGGGAGACCAATTTTAATCGACATAGTGCTTCGAAGAACAAATCCTGAAGGCACGGGATCTCGGTTCGGTTCCCCCTCGAGACCTAGTCGATATCGATTAAGACCCTGATGGGTGAAGATATCCCCCGAGGGATGCGACTGGAGCCCGTGATACTACTCCAAACGGCTCGACGCCAGTTATCCTACAAAAAATTACAGGCTGTCATATCTCGTTCTTTTATTGTATTTGTTTGTTATATTATGTTTGGATGCCCTCTTTCATTCTATAAAAGAGGGTCACCAACACCTTGTAAGACATCTCTTGTTGGCTTACAAAGAAAGCAATAATATTCTCTCTCTCTTCTCTAAATTCCTCTCTGGTTTTAAGTCATATTCACTGATAGCTGTTCTGTCGATTTGTTGATTATATCTCGAGATTGTCTTCTACATTTTATTGTTTCTTGATCTGTTCTCCAAACATTTCGCTCAAACTTGATCATATAAAGCCTTACTTACTTGTATTTTTATATGTTATTCCCTTCCCAACAACCCTCGATAAGATTACCCTCGATAGGCCCGAGGTAGGCTCGAAACCCTGGCAAGGGAAGAACAGGAAGTTAGTCTTCATGTTATCTTTGAAATGTTGCAGGCACAGCAACTAGCAATCGATCAGCTACAGAGCCACCCAAGAACCCCTAGTATAGTGGCACCAGATACAGCTCCCCCCGCAGACCGGGTACTCAAAAGGTCAAGCAACGAGTCGGTGGCTGACCCCGCTATCGTAAAATTACTTGAGGACCTCACCAAAAGGATCGAATCTAGAGAAAAAATGATTGCAGCCAACGATAAAAGGGTCGAGACCTACAACTCTAGGGTCGATCAGATCCCTGGCGCCCCTCCAGCCCTTAAGGGTCTAACTTCAAAGAAATTCATTCAAAGACCATTCCCATAAGAAGCGGTGCCGAAACCTATTCCGAAGAAGTTCAGAGTGTCGGAACTCCCTAAGTACAACGGCACATTCGACCCCAACGAACATGTCACGCATCGTATACCTGCACAGTAAAAGGTAACAACATAAAGAATGACGAGATTGAATTTGTACCATTGAAAAAGTTCGGAGAACCACTTTCAAAGGGGGCCATGATGTGGTACCATAACCTAGCCCCCGACTCCATAGACTCATTCACTATGTTAGCGGAATCTTTTGTAAAAGCACACGCCGTATCCATTAAAGTAGCGACAAGGAAGTTCGATGTTTTCAAAATCAAGCAAAGAGAAAACGAGATGCTACGGGAGTTCGTGTCCCGGTTCTAGATGGAACGAATGGAGTTGCCACCAGTCTCCAACGATTGGGCGATGCAGGCCTTCACCCAAGGCCTGAATGAACGGAGCTCCAGGGCTCCTGAAAGAAAATCTGATCCAATACCCGGTTGTAACCTGGTCGGACGTCCACAACCGGTATCAATAGAAGATCAGGGCAGAGGATGACTAGCTGGGGGCCCCATCGGGCTCGGTGTACCCAAGTAGATTCTCGACAAAAGAGACGAAGCCAAGTAAATAACGGTATCAGCCATACCTCGAAGACATAAGGAATGCCCCAAGACGCAATCTGCCTCATAACGATAAGAGGATGGATCGAGGACAGGATCCTCGAGGTGTCATCAATAGGACCCGGTTTGACCGAAACATGGGACGAATCAACGCACCTCACTTATCGGAATACAGCGTTGACGTATCAGACATCGTGTTCGCTATTAGCAAAATTTGAGATACAAAATGGCCCAAACTAATACAGTCGGATCCTTCATAGAGAAATTATAACTTGACATGTGAGTTCCACAACACACACGGTCACCGGACTGATTATTGCCATCAACTACGAGAAGAGGTAGCCTGTTTGCTCAACAAAGGGAATCTTTGAGAATTCCTGAGTGATCGGGCCAAAAATCAGTTTCGAGACAGGGAGGCAGCGAAGAAAAATGAAGTAAACGAACGTCAACACGTCATCCACACAATCATGGGTGGCGCCGATACCCCGCAAGAACCCATAATGAGGAAAACAAAAATATCTATGACAAAGGAGAAACGGACTCAAGGATACATCCCCGATGACACCCTTACCTTCAGTGAAGAAGATACAGATGCTTTGTCTCAGTCCCACAACGATGCTCTAGTAATTTCCTTCTTTGTAAATTCTTTCCAGATAAAACGTGTACTCGTGGATCCAGGTAGTTTGGCCAATATTATCAGGTCAAGGGTAATGGAACAGCTCGGTTTAACTAAATGAATTATATCCACCACTTGAGTCCTCAACGGGTTCAACATTGCGAGCGAAACAACGAAAGGGGAGATCAACATACCCATCACCGTGGCCGGCGTAACCCGACACACCAAGTTCCAGTTCATCGAAGGGGACATGAGGTACAATGCCTTATTTGGACGAGCATGGATACATTGCATCCACTCTCAACCAAATGATTAAATTCCCGACAAAGGACGGGATCAAAACCATCCGTGGAGAGCAGCACATGGCGAGAGAAATGTTCACAATACACGATGCACTCTCGGTCCCCTTACCTTCGCCCCCGAATAAACCCACGGACGAATCAGTGCTCAACCCCGGGCAAGTCTGACAAAATAGGAAAATAAACCCGCATCGCATTCCCGACCTTGGACGATCAAAGAAAGTCAGCACCCAGAAGTATCCCGTCTCAAGATACCTCCGTTTGTTTTATTTTATTTTCAAAATATAAATTAACCCTTGTGCAGGCACTGCCCGAAAGCCTCGAGGAATCCCAAGAAAGTTGCGCCCGACTTGACCGGAAATATCGAGACACTAGCACTATCCAAATATCTCGAGATACCACAATATAGGCGCACCCGTTGCACTCTTTTCCTTAGACCGAGTTTTTTATCCCAAAAAGAAGAAGGGGTTTTACCGGCAAGGGTTTTAATGAGGCAACGCCTACGAAGCCACCAAGAGATAAAACTACGCACAAACTGCTCGAAGCGATCTTTACGGCCAACCCTCGAAGCGGCTGGGAGCATCCCTCCTAAAATTCACCAGTCTCAGAGGAGCGCTGAATAAAGATCCGTACGGGGAAATGATGTATCAGGCCAAGGTGGTCAAAGTAGCCAAATCTAGTTAAGACGAGAACATGTATTATTATATCTGTCAATCAAAAAACACCCCCTTCTTTTAGGAGAAAAGAAAGGCTCCTAAACAAAAACAAAGCAACGTGAGAATCAGCAAAATAGCCCAAATTGGCCTAAAAACCGGTCGAGCCGACTCGACAACACATATATCACATCAATAAGTTAGAGCATATCTCCAACGCCTTGCTTTGCAAAAAGAAACAAATAACAGCATGCCCCCGATGGGGACATCTCCACGACATATATCCCGAAATACTCGAAGACTTAGGAAGTCCGACATCCGGACGACCCCAGGGTTGAAACTCTGGGCTCACCAAGCCCGCAGAAACAGCTCCGAGCTCGTGAAAAGCGCTCTTCAAGCGAACTCAATAACTCGAAAACTATCGCCAATTGCCAAGCACTGGAAAATTCGAAATTGTAAGAACCTAACGGGCAGCCTCGGCAAAACCAGATCTATTCTCCCTAAATTGAGTCTAGTCTGTACGGATGTGCTTACCCCTGACAGTGTGTAAGACCTCTACAGGCATGATAAACTATAAGACCTCAACAACCATGATAAATTGTAAGACCTCAATAGGAATGATAAATTGTAAGACTTCAACAGGCATGATGAACTGTAAGACTTCAACAGGCATGGCAAACTGTAAGACCTCAACAGGCATGAAACATCCCGCAGTTTAGGCTACACGTCGCATTTGTAAGAATCCCTAAAGTGCATACCCTCAGTGTGGACGCCTATAACTGCTTTTCGAGATCTAAAATGGCCCCGGCCAAATGCACACGACTATGATCGGAACGGTTGCTACAGCCCAAAAAATGCGACTCGGGGACGCTTGACTGTTGCTAAAAAAATCCTCTGAATGTACTTCGGAAAGAACTGATTAAAACACAGGCTTCCCTCAACAGGCGAAAAATGAGTCCCGACCATGTCGGCTCCAAAATTAAAAAGCATCAATCTACTCGACCTATGGGCTACGAACCTTTTGAGGTGCTCAAAAAATCACCGATTATGACTTGAAATCGAGGTTCTTTTAGAACAGATAACGGGTCAAGCAAAATAATCAATAAGACCTTAAAGAGAAGAAATAAAGTCTACAAAAAGCCTCGGGGCCTCACATCAAAACAGCGTAAGTGCCATTGTCGCCGGCTAAGCAAAGCCTCCAGGCCTCACACCAAAAGGTCTCTATGACCATCAAATTGAAAATTGACAACTTGAGGATTAAAGAGAGCTCGAATCGTAACCTGATTCGGAGACCGGATCCAAAATAGTTAAACAAAGCAAAGCCTCCGGGCCTCATATCAAAAGGTCTCTACGATCAAACAACGTAAGTGCCATTGTCGTCGGCTAAGCAAGCCTCGGGGCCCTATATCGAAAAGTCTCTACGACCAGACAACATAAGCACCATTATCGCTGGCTAAGCAAAACCTCCGGACCTCATACTGAAAGATCTTGATGACCAAGCAACAGAAAGACTACCACCACTGGTCGAAAACTCAAATGAGATTCAAGGTTCAATTACAGCTCGAATCACAACGCAACTCGGAGACTGGACCCAGAAGATCATCAAACACCTAAGGACGGGAAGCAAAAAGCACTATCGCCAACCAGAACCTCCGAAAGGGTCAAAGGCTAATTGCAGCTCGAATCACGACACGATTCAGAGACTGGACCCAAGGATTGTAGTACGCCAGGAGGTACGGCACGAAGACCATTATCTCCCAACTCGGAGACTAGCTCCAAGAAAATCGCCAAACGCTCAAAGGCAAAGAATGAAAATCATTATCGCCAGCCCAAACGGGCTCGAAGGTAGGATAAGCCCGAGTCAGGATCCCGACTTAGAGACCGAATCTGAAGGCAATTTGACCAACACCCAAGAAGCACAACAACGGCCGAGGCAAATCTTAGGGCCGCTCGCCCACAAAGCCGCTTCGGTCCAGAAACACGAGGGGTCATCACCCTCCTCCCATACATACGGGAAGAAAGTGGAAGGCCAAATGGAGCCCGAGCCATGACACGACTCAAAGAATGAACCTCAAGATATTAGTAACTCAACATCAAAACTCCGCTCCCTTGGCGCATCCAAAAAATGATCCAAGTTGCTGGCCCAAATCGCCACGGGAATCCCCCTATCTGCATATTCCCCACTACTGCCTACGCAATCAAGGGCCCTCTCCAACTCAGCCCCAACAAGTAAAGTAAGTCGCTATCTTTCGCTCCGCCCAAATCAAAAAGGTACCAAAGAAACAAAAAAACCTCTCTTTTTTCGTATATATGTGTGTGTGTGTGTGTGTGTATATATATATATATCATGCACGTAGGGCGCCCTCTCCTTCGGCAAGGACTTCGCGACTATAGAACAGTCAAATCTATGCCCCGCATCGTAAGGAAAATAGCTTGTCAAAATACGCCTTCTATGGCCTCGGAAAATGACAACTAAGCTCTCCGATTGTCCTCCTGGCTTGGGCCAATTCCTCCGGGAAAAAGAGCCCCCCGCACCGACCTGATTGGGATACTCCTCGCCAAAAAAAGCCACGAAATAGTTACTCTTTGACCATTGGGCCATCTAGTCGAAGGTTATTTTAGCTTGCCCGCTTCGCCTGATGTGTCTCGAGACACCCGAAGGTGGCACCCGAGAATAATTAAACAGCGGATATGCCTGAAAAGACGACCCAAGCGGCGCTATCAATATGCCATTGGCAGAAAAGGCAAATACCCAGAACATGCACCCATGAAATCGCTCCGGCCTAGAAGCACGAAGTATCATCGCCTTCCGCCCATAAAGGCAGATGGGAGCCGGAGGACCTACCCAAGCTCGAGCCATGGTGCAACTCGGAGACTACCTCCAAAACCAATCTGTACAATCGAGAGAAGCGATAGGAAAAAGGTACAAAAGGAGCAAAAGCCTTAAAAATTTTCTTATATTACATGCAAAAACATTCTTCGCCTACAGGCACGCCCTGTGCGCCAGAAACGAAGTTATGAAATAATGGAACCTCTATTTTTCGTAAAAACGAATGCCCTCTGTAGCATCTACAAGGAGTGGCCAAACATCGCCTTCATCCACCTTAGCTCAAGCCAACTCCTCTGAAAAGACAAGGCCCTTGCTCCAGCTTCCTCTAACACCTCCCTCCAGGTTCAAACAGCAAACACGTTCTTCGACCCTCTCTTTGTGATCGAGGGCTCGACTCAACTCAGACTGAACGGCAGCAGCTTCCCCCATACAATGTCTCAATCTCTCGATCATCCATGGGTCGGCTTGATAAACTTCTCCATCGATAACGTCGGCCCTGACCTTTGAAAGTCTAGTACGCGCCTTCCCCAAATAAAGAGGCCCCAATGAGCCCCAAAGCACCAACGCCGGAGGGGACGACTTGTCTGAAGTCCAGTACGCGCCTTCCCCAAAGAAAGAGGCCTCGATGAGCCCCAAAGCGCCAATGCCGGATAACGAAACATACGCCCGAGTTCATGACTTCCACTCCATAGGAGTAGATACCGAGAGCCAACCTTACGTTCTATGAAGGAGTTACCCACATCAACAGGGCTCACCGGTGCACCCGAGGATGACCTCCATCCGGGGTATCGTCCCCAATAGCCCCGAAGGGCTCAAGAGCAAACAAATTCCAAGAAGGAAGTAGAAATATATCTCAGGTGGCCTGGGAGGATCATCCACACCTAGATCAATAAAGTCTTTAGGGTGCCCAAAGATGACCTACATTTTGGGCATTACCCTAGAGGCCTCGGAATTCAGCATAATTCGGGAGACCCTCTTAGCACTGGTCTCTCGGGCAGGCCAACAGAGGGACCAAAAAGAACCCGTGTCAAGTGGCAAAGAAACAAGGTTGTTTCACATTTATCAAAGCACTGAAAAAAATCAAAGTAACGCCCCGCATGGGAAAATCTCCAAAGTAAATTCAAACACATTCCGGAGAATTATCTATGGTCCAGAACGACCCCCCTATATGATCACCTCTAAACGCCTCTCCCGAGGAACACAAGATGCCGTCAACTATCTCCATATAATCCGAGGGAGTCGACGGACTGAATATGTCGGGTCGACTTAATCTTTGTCGGAAGCTTGATTATCGGGTTCGATGAAAGCCACACCGACCAACACAGGGATCGGGAAAATGCTTCATCAGCAGTCGACAACAAACCAAGGCTTTCAACAGACATAAGGATATATCGGAAAAGGAAAGGGATTGAAGGTAGAAAACCAGTAAAAAAACATATTTATATT
The DNA here is from genome assembly GCA_026770625.1 of Nicotiana glauca. Taxonomy (NCBI): domain Eukaryota; kingdom Viridiplantae; phylum Streptophyta; class Magnoliopsida; order Solanales; family Solanaceae; genus Nicotiana; species Nicotiana glauca. The sequence goes on from MU698058.1 coordinate 71,169, forward strand.
CATATAAATCCTTATATACAATTTCATCTTACAATATTACAAAAGCTTTCTTTTACAAAAAAGAAAAAGGGAAAGAATACAGGCAGCATACAAGTCAAAAAGAGAGCATCCTACGTGTAGCGCTTCCGAAGTCATCCTTCCGGTCATATGACCTCAAAGACAATATCTTCCAAGTCCGGCCCCTGCCAGGATCTCATCCCTACCTTTCCAAAATGGCATCTTCAAAAGAAAGACGGGAGAAGAGAAAAATAATGAAAGGATACCATAGGATAGCGAGAAGTGGCTGGGCAAAAAATTTGGCTAGCACGGAACTTGCCTGCATATATCCCCCCGAAGCCACTTCTCGAGATGTCGCCTCGTCCCGAAATGCAACGGCCGAGTGGAGCCAATCACGAAACCCCCAGAATCCAAAGGGGATGTAACATGTCAGTCCGGTGAAGGAGGGTGAGCAGCGGTGTATAATCCGAGCCCTCTCTTGAGTAGCGGTGGATAATCCAAAATCATTCTCTAGATTAGTGGACACCGACCTCATATCTCGCTATACCAAGCCAGCAGCGACATCAACAAAAACAACCAAAACAACAACGACATCACAGCAGGATAAGCCCGTCCTGCCTAGGAAGGATCGAGGGCTGGCCCATGGCTCGACCGACAAAATATCTTAAGGCAATAGGCCCCAAACATTGCAGAGCAACAAAGGCCAGAAAAGTGGTGAGGAAAGAAGGAAAGCATATATTGAAGGAGGCCTCTTGAATGAAGAACTCATCGCAAGGAAGCCCCATATATATAGAGGGAAAAAACAAATTAACCGATGGTGCTATTATCACTCTCGAAAAGCGTAACGGCAGGCAAAATTAATGCATTCATAGAAGATGAAATGATAGCGACCAAATGGTGGCACAGAGTGGTACCAACAACGATGCAACCTCGAAAAGCGAGGAATCATAATATTTTTGAAAGGTTTTAAAGAAGGGGGAAGGAAAAATGCCTCGACTTCTATGGAGAAAGGCTGAGCCATCGGCGTAATGTCATGTCTATGACCTTGAGGAGGAGCATCAAAAACATTTCTTATCACTTTCCTCTAAGAAACACGCAGACTATCTGTATGCGGGGAAATCGAGAGACAAATTTTCCTTGACATAGTGCTTCGAAAAACAAATCCCGAAGGCACAGGATCTCGGTTCGGTTCCCCCTCGAGACCTAGCCGATGCCTTGCCCAGATCGAGCATCGATTAAGACCCTGATGGGTGAGATATCCCCTAAGGGATGTGACTGGGTCCCGCAAGACTTCTCCAAACGGCTCGACGCCAATTCTCCTACAAAAAATGCAGGCTGTCACATCTTGTTCTTTTATTATATTTGTTTGTTATATTAAGTTTGGACGCCCCATTTCTTTATATAAAAAAGGGGTCACCAACACCTTGTAAGACATCTCTTGTTGGCCTTACAAAAAAAACAATAATATTCTCTCTCTCTCTAAATTCCTCTCTGGTTTTAAGTCATATTCATCGATAGCTATTCTCTCGATTTTTCTATTATATCTCGAGATTGTCTTCTGCATTTTATTGTTTCTTGATCTGTTCTCCAAACATTTCGCTCAAACTTGATCATATAAAGCCTTACTTGCTTGTATATTTATTTGTTATTCCCTTCCCAACTACCCTCGATAAGATTACCCTTGATAGGCCCGAGGTAGGCTTGAGGTCTGCCCCCGAGGTATCTATTGGTTTGTCCCAAGCTCGGGAATGCCCCTTACTGGTTCGATTATCATTTTGGATAGCTCAATCTTTATTATTTTACTTCACGTTTCGCACTAATCACCCTTTCAAACTAGCTCGGGAATAAATTACGTATTTTTAGAATCCCATTTACAAATATAATTATTGTTATTATTTTCACGGTAAACACTATCATTAATAGCTTCATGTTTAGAGTCATATATGTGGATGCACCTACCTATGATCGTAAACAACCCCAAAACCCAATGGCCCAATTTTGCACTTCCGCGCTTCACATAGATAGGGAATAAAACGTTGTCAATAATGTGCCACGCTACATTTGCATCATAATAATACCCTCTAATATACTCTTCTATTTCATGCCCTTCAAGAATCACTGAAAGATCTTGATTCACTTCGAAATCTTTATACATGGAGTTGATTTTGTTAACAAAGGCAAAGTCGGTTGTAGTAAACCGCAAGGCAACATTCGGCCCATATTTTTCCCTCTTCCTCAAATAGTAAAAGAGGACATCCAAGTGCTGAGACAAGAAAATAAAACAAGAACAATCATCACTACTAAATAATTCAAAGTACTACAAAAAATCAATATATGATGCATATTTTTTAAATATACAAAATTTATACACTATCATAAAGAGTTATACATATTTATACAAGGTTATACAATCGTATACCGTGATTATACAAAGTTATGTATACATTATGGGGGTCTCAAACAATAAAGATACGCAAAAAATAAAATAAGGCATTAGGACATAAAGTTATTAAATACCGTGTCAATCAAAGGTCGACCACAAGACGAAAGTGAGTGGAACCAATCTTTCGTGGTCACATGACACGAGCCAAAAGTAAAAGCTTCAGCAAGTTATTTACTTCATCGATATAAATGTTTTTAGCACTTCAAGTCACAAAAAATAAAAAGTAATCAAAACAACCTTCATTGACAAGTATAAAATCGGAACATGAAAGCTTAAAGAAAGTTAAGATACCTTCGCCTCGTATCCATCCCATTATCAATAAACGCGCAAAACTCTTTGGCCAATGGCGACAAAGGATCAAAATCATCAATTTCGATCGTGAAAGGATACTTGATATAAAAATGAGTTTGTGCGCCGATCCTGATGACCCCGAATCAAAAACTATCAAAAACGGAGATTTGGCATATTTTCCTGGTATTTCTGTCGAACCGACTATTCAGGAGAAATATAATCCTCTTCTACGTCTATGGTGGGTGGTATGTGAAGCATAATTTGGGACTTTTGTAGTGTAGCTAAATCTTTATCGCCAATGTCATCCCAAAATATATAACCCTTGACATGACCTGCTTCCCCTTAGATAGAGAAAACCAATAATAAAAAACTTTCAAAATGAAGAAAATAAAAATCAAACAAAAAAGATAAAATGTAGAAAGAATATCATGATCAACACCATCAGTAACTCCCTCGTTTGTTATGACACCTAAATTTGTTTGGTCAGCTAGCGTGTTACCTTGATTCACTTGCTCGACAAAGTCCGGAACAACATCACATTGATAGCCATCATATTTGTTGAGACTAGATATATTGTCATCAGATACGCATTGACGAATCTAACAAAAAATAATATGAAGAAAAAGCATAAATGTTGAGTGATGATTCAGAGAAGGCATAACGTTTGCTAGGTTTTCTTAATATTTAGAAAACTGAACACTTTTTCAAAGGAAGAAACTACATAACTGTTGAGTGTCGTAACTGTATCAGCAAACTACAAAAAGTACCAATAAACTACAAAAAATATAAAGTTGTAGTACCTTTCCAACAACACTCCTCAACTTCTCAACTTCAGCATTCAACAGATCAATACGCACCGAAGGATCGTAACTTAGGTTAGGTTGTTGTTCCGTATTCTGTGGATAAGGTCGTTTAGACTGTTGCTCCATATTCTGAGGACAAGGTGGAGATGCACAGACATAATTATCAGTGTGAAAGGTAGGCACCTCCACTGATGCAACATCATCAGGATTAACTTCAAAAAGCGTGGCGATGTTCAGAGCTGACTTTTCTTCACGAGTAGGGGAAATGTTCCTATAGTTCAACTACAATAAGAAAAACTGGATTATAATAGTAGAAAAAGGAAATTGTGACATATTCATAATTATACATACTTACAAAAAAACTGAAATCATATATGACGAAGTATTATAGTATAAAATATTTACCTTGTTGATACTAGACATGATCACCCCGCCAGTCAAATCCTCATATGTTGGAGTTTCAGTAACTTTCTTAAGAATGCGTGGCACATTTGTGCCAACGCGAACAGGTAGATGCTTTCTAACCATAGAGCAACACTCAAAAACCATATTTGTGACGCAAGTGGCAAACCTCTGAGCCTATACATTGTCCAGTAGTCACATTGTCTGTCCCTATTGCCTTTAAAATATCTTCAATTGACTTTTTTTCCCAAGTATACGTCTGATATTGACCACTTTCAATGATATTAAAATCATCTTTGTTGATACCATGATTATTGGCCTTTGAGAATATGAAATGATGGACAAACACCATCAAGGCCATCTTGAACGCATCTTCATTTGACTTCTAGTACTCTTTTCTTAAAGCGATCAAGAAGCTGCCCCCTCGTTATAGCCTTTTTTTCATCTCCTGAAAAATACTCTTTTCGCAACCTATTGACATCTAGTTTGTCATAGACAATGGTGTCTTCTTCTACTCACTTCAAACCAGTGATAACATCAAACTCTCCAATGCCAAAACGCAGCAAACAACCATTAATTTAACCCACAACTCCCTTTCCCGCCCCGAGACAACTTCCCTTAATAGTATACAATAAATAAGTTAATTTTGAATTTTAAATTGAGGCAGGTCCAAGAAGTAGCCAAAACAACTAGCACGGAACATTTGAAACTACGTGTCAGTCAAATATTGCTTTAATATGCTAATAATATCAGTCTCGGTATGGGGACTAATCCGGTTGTGAAAATGATCAAATAATTGTATATAGAGGTCTCCAACCTTGCATATGAAAGATAACAAAAAAGAAATAAGGAACAAAAACTATAGTAAAATATTGTATAAACATGTATAAATCAGTATAGCAGTACTTGTATAAATATGTATAAACATCTATATAACTTTGTATGAAATTTTATAAGGATGTATAAAATTAATAGCAACAGAGGGAATACCTTTAGCTTGGCTTTTCTCTCCTTTAATGTGCGGCGAGTAGCAATCCTTTGTTCTTTGGATATGCAATCAAGACCACTCTCACCATCGTCCTCGATCTTGCTCTTTTTATGCTTAACGTCCTCGATCTTTCTCTTTTTATGCTTAATGTCCTCGATCTTTCTATTATTTGGTTTAAAACTGGGACCTACATCATCTTTATCAACCAAATCAAATTTCAGCTTCTCTTTGGATTATTCATGTCTCCCATATTTCTTACTCCTTATTCTAACAATGTTAACCCTAGTAGGAGTGTTCTTTGTTTGCGAACGAGTAATTCGACTGCTCTCTTGTTACAACTTTATTAAAATAGTAGGAGACTCAAAATCATCATCATCAGGGGCCTGTACATGCACATTCGATTCAGAATCAGGGTTTGAGGGCAAATCCCTCAATGTTTTAACTGGACTAGGAATATTCTTCGTTTGTGAACGAGTCATTCAACTGCTCTCTTATTGCGACTTTTTTGTAGGATAAGGAAACTCAAAATCATCATTATCGGGGGCCTGGACATGCCCATTCGCTTCAGAATCAGGGGCTTGAGGGCAAGTACCTCAATGTTTTTGTAAGATCTAGCTTAACACCTTTTCTAGCAACCTTCAAACGACTTTTAGAAGCAGACATTTTCGAACGCATTTTCTACAATAAAATAAACAAAGCTTTAACAAAAGTGAAGACAAGTGAAGGAAAACACAAAAATCAAACCAAAAACAAAGGCCATGAACACAAAGCAGAGGCCAATTTTTCCAAATTGTAACAAAACTCAAAAAATAAATTCTATCCTAAAAGTCAAAATAATATAGCATACAAAGTGAAATACCAAGTTTAGGCCCAGAACAAAGATAGAAGGAATGCAAAATTTAACAGAAAACACAACAACATTGTAAAAAAATATTCAAAATTAGAAAAGCAAAAAAATTAAAAATAAATCAAAATTTAAAATAAAAAATTTGGTAAAAGCATAAAATGAAATGAAAATTACCTGAAAATAAGAGCGAAAGCTCGAAAAATTACTTGAGGCCTAACAATGGAGGACGGTTGCCTTCGTACTTCTCTGAAAAAAACGTGAGAAGAAGAGAGATAGAAAATATTTAAAATAAAAAATCGTTAATAATATTTGTGGGCTACTGAGTGTAAACAATATTTCAAAACATATACAACCCATGCTAAACCAGGTTGGGGCTTTAGATGTGGGCTATTTTCAGATGGATTGTTTTCACGACCCAAAACCCCATCATAAGTGTCGTGATGACACTTAGTCTCTAAGACTAAGTAAGCCGCTTATAATAGCAATGCAAGCCATTTTTTTTTCTTAAATGGATACCGACAGCAGAAATAAAGATACAACATCCCAAGATTGGAAGTACTAAGTCATGAACTCTAACCGAATACATGAAATGATTTGAATGAAATTAAGTATACAGTACTGCTCGAATAATAATTGACAGTACGATAAAAGGGAAAGACTCCAAGGGACTGCGACGACCAAGCAACTCTACCTTGAATCCTTGAGATCACACTCTAACTCTATCTGAGTCCTATATCTCAAATACCTGTCTCTGTACATAAAAAATGTACGGAAGTGTAGTATGAGTACCAGAACTTTTTTATTGTCTTTTTGGACAAATATTACATTAATGAGTATTAAAAAAAATAGTTACTTTTCTATATATAACATCGAAATTCTTCGCGCTATACCTAAACGGTAACTTCTGCCGTTAAGGTTTAGCGCACGAATTTACTGCAATATACTAGTTTAGCGCCTGAAATTTGTGCGCTATAACTCTTAAAAATCTGCCGCCTTCTGCCTTTCATACATACATTGGGAATGCCAACCACACATGTTCTTTTCTTTTTATTCGCATAAAATGAAAAAGGCCAAGTATATCAATTACTCCATCCATAAATATATACATATCACATACATGCATGCATATGTATTTTTCAACATAAACACTTTTAACTCTTTAAAAGCATTTTTGATAAAAATAAAACTTAAAAATACTTTTAAAAAGCTTGACAAAACCTTAAATATACTAGTTTAACGCCTGAAATCAGTGCGCTATACTCTGCTCTTTATTTGACTGACCGCTTACCTCCAACCAAATCCCAATTTTAGAGGAAGAAAGAAAAAAATTTATTACCTACAGTAATTAGTTGCATTTATTGCTAATATGAGAGGCTCTTAAATTAATTTTATCATTCATTTTCAGTTGATTTATTTTAGTTCAACTGATGAAGGCCCACTTATGACACTTCTAATTATATTTAATTAATTAGTTGCATTTACTAATGATAAAAGTAAATTCCTATTAATTTATTTTTAAATTCCTATATTAAGTTACACATTCATTTTTTATTTATTTAATTATTTTGTATGATTGTAAAGGCTGTCATGCCAGCTTCCTCACCCAAATGTCCGACTCAATGAATAAACAAGTTAAAACCAAAATCATCAATGGCACATCAGAGCCTGCAACTTGTTGCTTGATAAATTTACAGAATACCCTTTATCAATTATTCTGTTAGATCATTCTCTTTGTTTTTCTAATTTATATTTAATTTATTTATTTTTATTTTCATTTTAAACATTTGTTAATAGTATTAAAATTTCATCAAGATAAAGATTTTATGGAATGTAATACTATCAATGTACATCTTTATTGTCTTTTCGGTAGATTAATCTTGGGTCTTTGGCAACCTAAATTGATGTTAATTGAAGGAAATTATACATTCTTGGAGAAATTAGAATTAGATGTGGGATTATTTAAAAGGTTAAAATTGATTAGGTAGTGATATTTGAAATACTAGTATAGTTTGTTTAGCCAAGCTTCTATAATTGGTTATGCTGAAATTATTTTTCTCGAAAGTACATTTTTTAAAAGTATTTTTAGTGAGAAATAATTTGTATTTGAGTAAATAATTTGAAAAGTGTTTTTAAGAGTTAATTAGTGTTTGATCAAGTTTTTTAAAAGTGTTTCTAAGTTCTATTTTCTCAAAAATACTTTTTAAGAGTTAAAAGTGTTTATGTTGAAAAATACATATGTGCATGCACGTATGTGATATGTATATATTTATGGATGGAGTAATTGATATACTTGGCCTTTTTCATTTTACGCGAATAAAAAGAAAAGAACATGTGTGGTTGGCATTCCCATTGTATGTATGAAAGGCAGAAGGCGGCATATTTTTAAGAGTTATAGCGCACAGATTTAAGGCGCTAAACTAGTATATCGCAGTAAATTCATGCGCTAATACCTTAACGGCAAAATTAATCGTTAAGGTATATCGCGGAGAATTTCAATTTTATATATAGAAAAGTAACTTTTTTTTTACACTCATTAACGTAATATTTGTCCAAAAAGACAATATAAAAAGTTCCGGACTCCTACAACGGTACCCAGTAAGTATCAAGACTAACCTCGGTAGAGTAGAAATGATGTCACGACCCAAAATCTGACCCGATTGTTATGGCGCCTACTGTGGAACTAGGCTAGCCACTTACTTCCTTTCCCCATTTTTATTCAATTATTACTTACGAAAGCATCAATTTTCAAAACAGAATCTAACTTTTATAATAGAAATATCTAAAACAGCGGAATAAAACATAATCCCCAACCTTGGGTGTCACTGGTCATGAGCAAATTAATACAACTGTCTCAAAATACAATTCGGAATAGTATGAATTCATGAAATAAATAAAACTAGAGCAAGATAGGGAAGGAGAAGTCGGAACTGCGGTCGCCAAGTAGCTACCTTGCGAACTCCAAATGATAGTCCGCACAAAAACACTCAGCAGCCATTACCGTGCTCCGAGATGCCTTGATCTGCACACATGTGCAGGGGGTAACGTGAGTACACCAACTCAGTAAGTAACAAGTCCAACCTATGAACTGACAGGTAGTGACGCACCAAAGCTCAACATGCAATTTAACAGTAAGAGGAATAGAAATGTAGACATGCTTACAGTTCAAATAACTCAACAATAATAAAATCAACTAATCAAATAAGAGCTCAATACTCAGAGATTTCATAATGTACCAATGCAAAGCTAACATGATCAACGTTTCCACAATCTCTACCGACCAGTGCTCAACCCACTCGGTACTGTATATGGCCGTCCGACCCAGGGAAGATCCATCCCGGAATATACATTACCGACCGTAGTCATCCAATACCGAGGACACAAGCCAATCCAGCCTCACAGAGAAGATCCATCTCCCAGTATAGTACTTCGGATAAATCCTTGTCCAGGGAAATCCATCCCTCGGTATAATCATCCACTGCACTCACTGGGGGTGTTAAGACTCTGGAGGGGCTCCTCTGAGTGCAAGCGCTAAATCAATGCCAGTGAAGGCATGATCAATATCATTGGTGCAGCGTGCAGCCCAATCCCATACTGTCAATCAATACTCGGCTCTCGGCCTCACTCAGTCAATACTCTCTAGTCTCATATACAGGGCTAAGATGTCATAAAACAGGCCCGAACAATGATATAATAGGTCAAATAGCATCAAACGAAACTGATGCATGGTATTATATGCATGAACATGACTGAGTATAAAGTAAACATGAGTCTAATGGCATGATAGCAGGGAACGACCTCCCGGGTCTCAACAGTATTGGCGTCAAGCCTTAACATGATAATTAACGTGATTTACAACTCAACAGCTAGATCACATAATCACATCATAGATATCAATAATAAATAACCCTAAGAGGCGCTCTGAATTGGTCTAGGCCGCATTTCTCACTGTGCATGCTCATACGCTCGTCACTTGGCATAGAGCCACCTTCATAACAATCATAGAACACATCGCTAGGGGTTTTGAACCCGCAGTTCCAAGTTGAAAGCGTTACTTACCTCAATCTAAGCCAAAACCCTAGCCCGCGATACCTTTTCCTCTCGAATTAGCCTTTGATTGCCTTGAATCTAGTACATATCAATATATAATCATCAAAATATGCTAAGGAAACTAAGCCCACTCGGAAACAATCAAAATACAACGCGAATCCCGAAATTAACCAAACTCGACCCCCGAGCCCACGTCTCGGAATTTGATAAAATTCACATCAATAGGTTTCCTATCTCCTTACGAGTTCATACATATCAAAAGCATTAAAATCCGACCACAAATGGCCCCTCAAATCCTTGCTCAAAGGTCTCCAATTCTCAAGCCCTAGTTTTTTTAATTTTTAACCCGTAATTTTCCATAAATTACAAGCCTAATCCGTGGAATAACACTATAGAAACAAGTTTTAGGTTCAAGAATCTTACCTCCACGAATCTCCCTTGAATTCCCTCTTCAAAATCTCCCAAAAGCTCTAGAAAACATGTTTAAAATGGTGAAACCTCTAAAAATCGCGAAGGAGAAATTATATACATTCTAATCCAGGGATTCCGCACATACGGTCCTTTTCTCCACTTCTGCAGTACCTCTTTTGCGGTTCATGAACCGCTTCTACGATTTTCACTTAAGTCGCCAAAATTGTATCTGCGATGCACTGCCCGCACCTGCGCCATCGGAGATGCGGCTCCTCAGCCGCTTCTGCGGCTCCAGCCTTCCAAGGCTCTTTCTGCTTCTGTGACTCCTTTTCAATTTCTATGGAGGTTGCACCTGCGGCCTCCCAAATGGATATGGGGTTATGACAGCAGCCCCAACACTTCAGCAGCCATAAAAAAAGTCAATCCTTCCGTGAACCATCCAAAATCACCTCGAGGCCCCCGGGATCTCAATCAAAGGCACTGAAAAGACATATATCACCATCCAAATTGATATCAACCCTCAAAACACCTCGAACAACACCAAATCAACAAAAACACATCAGATTCAAGCCTAAGGTTCTCAAAATCTTCGAATTACGCTTTTGATCAAAAAGTCCATCAAATCACGTGCGAATGACCTGAAATTTTGCACACACATCACAAATGACACAACGGAACTTCTGCAACTCCCGGAATTGCATTCTGACCCCTATATCAAAATCTCACCTACCAACCGAAAAATGCCAAAATTTCACTTTCGCCAATTCAAGCCTAAATTCACTACGGACCTCCAAAATACATTCCGATCATGCTCCTAAGTCTCAAATCACCTCCCGAAGCTATCAGAACCATCGAAAATCACATCCGAGCCCTCTAGCACCTAAGTCAACATCCGATTAACTTTTCCCACTTAAGCTTCCTAAAAGAGACTAAGTGTCTCAAACCTTACCAAAACTTTTCCGAACCTAATCCAACCAACCCGATCACATATAGAACCGATAAATAAAGAAATAAAAAGCAGAAATGGGGGAAACGGAATAGTAACTCATGAGACGACTGGCCAGGTCATCACATCCTTCCCCTCTTAAACAAATGTTCATCCTCAAACGAGTCAAGAAACATACCTGAAGCCTCAAACGGCTGAGGATATCTGCTCCACATCTCCCGCTCGGTCTCCCTAGTAGCCTTCTCCACGGGCCGACCTCTCCACTGCACATTCACTGAAGCTATATCCGTTCATCTCAACTTCCGAACCTGATGCTCCAAAATAGTTGTTGGCTCCACATCATAGGTCAAATCACCATCTAATTGAATCGTGCTGAAATCCAGAACATGAGACAGATCCCCAATATACTTCTGGAGCATAGAAACATGAAATACCGGATGCACACTCGATAAGCTGGGTGGCAAAGCAAGCTCATAAGCCACCTTCCCAATCCTCCGAAGTACCTCAAAAGGCCTAATGAACCAAGGAATCAATTTACCTTTCTTCCCAAATCTCATAACACCCTTCATGGGTAAAACTTTCAACATAACCTTCTCACTGACCATGTAACACACATCCCAAACCTTGTCTAAAGTATCCTACACCAAATCTGTCCCTAATAGCCTAACCTCGCCCGACTCAAACCATCGAACTAGAGATCTATACCGCCTCTCATACAAAGCCTCATATGGAGCCATCTCAATACTCGACTAGTAGCTGTTATTATAAGTAAACTCTGCTAGCGGTAGAAACTGATCCCATGACTCTCCAAAATCAATGATACAAGTACGCAACATGTACTCTAATATTTGAATAGTGCGCTCGGACTGCTCGTCCATCTGACGGTGAAAAGCCATGCTCAACTCAACCTGAGTACCCAACTGTCACCGCATAGACCTCTAAAACTGCGAAGTAAACTGAGTGCCCCTATCTGAAATGATGGAAACTGGGACACCATGCAAATGAACAATCTCCCGAATATAGATCTCTGCCAACCGCTCTGAAGAATAGGTAGTACACACAGGAATGAAGTGCGCAGACTTGGTCAGCCGATCCACAATCACCCAAATTGCATCAAACTTCTTCAATGTCTGTGGGAGTCCAACTACAAAGTCCATAGTGACCCGCTCCCACTTCCACTATGGATTATCTATCCACTGAAGCAAGCCACCCGGTCTCTAATGCTCATATTTCACCTGCTGACAATTGAGACATCGAGCTACAAATCTCACAATGTCTTTCTTCATTCTCCTCCACCAATAATGTTGTCTTAGACCCTGATACGTCTTCGCGACACCTGGATGAATGAATACTGGGAGCTATAGGCCTCCTCTAGAATCAACTCCTAAAGCCCATCCACATTGGGCACACAAATACGGCCCTGCATCCTCAACGCCCCATCATCACCAATAGTCACATCTCTGGCATCGTCGTTATGAACTCTATCCTTAAGGATAAGGAAATGAGGATCATCTTATTGGTGCTCTCTGATGCGATCATATAAGGAAGACTGAGAAATCACACAAGCCAATACCCGACTGGGCTCTAAAATATCCAACCTCACGAACCGATTGACCAAGGCCTGAACATCAACTACAAGAGGTATCTCCCCAATAGTAATATATGCCAAACTCCCCATATTCACCACCTTTCATCTTAAAGCATCGGCCACCACATTGGCCTTCCCCGGATGGTACAATATAGTGATATCATAATCCTTTAGCAACTCTAACCATCTATACTACCTCAAATTGAGATCCTTCTGCTTGAAAAAGTGCTAGAGCCTACGATGATCAGTAAACACCTTACAGGATACGCCATACAAATAATGTCTCCAAATCTTTAATGCATGAACAATGGCAGCCAACTCCAAGTCATGAATGGGGTAGTTCTTCTCCAATACCAACTCTCAAAGCATCACAATACACAATATAAAAACCTAAAGTTGATGGTAATAATTACATTGGAGATATGGTCTAGGCAGTCTTGAGCTTTTGAAATCTCTCCTCATACTTATCCGACCACACAAAAGGAGCACGCTTCTGAGTTAACTTGGTCAAGGAGATGTGATTGATGAAAATCCCTGAATAAACTGGCAGTAATAACCCACTAGACCAAGAAAACTGCAATTTCAGTGGCTGAGGACGGTCAAGGCCAACTCTGCACCGCCTCTATCTTCTTTGGATCCACCTAAATACCCTCACTGGACACCATGTGCCCCAAGAATGCTACGGAACCGAGCCAAAACTCACACTTGGAGAACTTTGCATAAAGTTTCTCCTCCCTCAACCTCTGCAACACAACTTTCAAGTGCTCCGCATTCTCCTCCTGACTATGCGAATACACCAGAATATCATCAATGAAGACAATGACAAACGAGTCGAGATACGGCCGGAACACGCTGTTCATCAAATGCATGAACGCTACTGGGGCATTGATTAGCCCAAATGACATCACCAAGAACTCATAATGACTATATCTAGTCCTAAAAGTTGTCTTAAGGATATCCGAGTCCCCGATCTTCAGCTAGTGATAACCTGAACGGAGATCAATCTTGGAGAACAATCTCGCTCCCTGAAGCTGGTCAAACAAATCATCGATACGAGGCAAAACATACTTGTTATTAATTGTTACTTTGTTCAACTGCCTATAATCAATGCATATTCTCATCAAACCATCTTTCTTCTTCACAAATAGAACAGGTGCACCCCAATGTGACACACTAGGCCGAATGAACCCCTTATCAAGGAGTTACTGAAGTTGCTCCTTCAACTCTGCTGGTGCTATACAATACGGAGGAATAAAAATGGGCTGAGTGCCCGATACTAGATCAATACCAATATCAATATCCCTGTCTGGCGGCATGCTTGGCAATTCAGCAGGAAATACATCGGGAAAGGCCCTCACAACTGGAACAGAATCAATACTGGGAGTCTCCACACCCACATCCCTCACAAATGCTAACTAAGAAAGATACCCTTTCCCAACTATACACTGGGCCTTCATGAAAGAAATTACCTTACAGGGAACATAATCGATCGAACCTCGCCACTCAATCCGCGGCATGACAGTCCAGAATGACATGACACGGAGATAGCCAATCCATGCCCAATATGACATCAAAGTCTACCATGCATAATAACAAAAGATCCACTCAGGTCACCAGACCCCCAATAGTCACCACACAAGACTGGTACACACGATCTATAACAACAGTATCACCTACCGAAGTAGATACACGAAGAGATGAAATAAGAGACTTACGGAGCGTATCCAAATAACGAACAAAGTATGATGACACATAAGAATAAGTGGAACCAGGATAAAATGATACAGAGGCATCTCTGTGGCAGACTCAGACAATACCTGTAATCACAGCATCTGAAGCAATAGCATCGGGTCTAGCTGGAAGTGCATAGACATGGGCCTGATCACCACTTAATCGGCCTCCCCCTCTAGGGCGACTCCTAGCTGACTGACCTTCACCCCGAGCTGCCTGAGTGGGTGGGAAAGTAACAGTTGCTGAAGCTGAAGGGTGACTCCTCTGCTGGGATGACCCTCCCATAAGATGGGGACAAAATCTCTTAATATGATCCAAATCTCCACACTCGAAGCAATCCCTCGTAGCATGTGGCGGTGGTGACTGCAGGGAGCCCCATGCACTGGGATGCCCACTAGAAGAACCAGGCATATATAAACCCTGAAGTGATGGTGCCGGAGTCGAAATCTGAGATTGAAGGGCACTGAGAGATGACTGACCCTGATGTGAACCATGAGAACCATGGCCAGATAACCCACCACGATGACCTGAACGAGCTGACTGAGCATGTCGGAATAAACGGCCTCTACCGTGCTGAAACTGCCCTCCTGAAGGAGAACCCCCAAAGCTACCAGATCCCCGAGGCCTCTTGGCCTCCCTCTCCTCTCGCTCCTAGCGATGAACTGACTCAATCTCTCTAGCAATATCAACCACCTCCTCATAAGAAGCGCCAGTTACCCTCTCTCTGTTCAAAAAAATCCGCAGCTGATAGTTGAGGCCATCAATGAACCTCCTAATCCTTTGTCACGATCTGGATTTCCCACCCTCGAGAGTAGTGATGGCGCCTACTAGTGAAAGCTAGGCAAGCCAACCAACTGGACTACTTACCTTCTTTCCATCTTTAATCTGATAACAGTTAAGAGCCAACAATTAGATAACAACAGAATTGAATAAGCAGAAGGCAACATTGTATAGTTTTGATAATACTAATACCAATCCATAACAAATCTACCCAAGACTGGTGTCACCACTTCACAGACTGTCTAGGAGTACTACAAATGAAGGTCTGAAAGAAATATATACAACATTATCTCTAGAAATACATGAAAGAAATAGGAATAGTAAATAGAAGGAGACGCCAAGGCCTGCGGTTGCCTGCAGGACTACTCGGGTGTCTGATGAACAAGAAACATCAATCTCACTGCGGTCCGAATTCTATAGCATGGGGATCTGCACAAAAGAGTGCAGAGTGTAGTATCAGCACAACCGACCCCATATGTTGTTAAGTGCCTAGCCTATCATTGGCGAAGTAATGACGAGGCTAGGACTAGACTACCAAATAAACGTGAGCAGTTAAGTCATATACAGTTAAAGTTGGGCGGGGGAGACTTGCTGTGGGGAGTAACAGATAACAACAGAACAATAGTAGAGAAATGTAAGGAACCCCATAAATCAACTATCAGGAAGGATAAGGAAATAAGAAGAACAAGTACACATGTAATACCGTTGCAGGCGTTCAACCCGATCCTATTTCATATAGTACCGTTGTAGGCGTGCAACCCCCTCCCATTTCATATGTTATCGTTGTAGGCGTGCAATCCGATCCCATTTCATATAGTATTATTGCAGGCGTGTAACAAGCTCCCATTTTATATATTTTTGTTGCAGGTGTGCAACCCGCGCCCATTTTATATATTATCGTTACAGGCATGCAACCCGCTACCATTTTATATGTTACTGTTGCAGGCGTGCAACCTTCTTCTATTTCATATGTTACCATTACAGGTGTGCAACCCGCTCCCATTTCATATTTCAACACTAACCATTAAAGAATCTCAACAAGGAAACAATAATAGAATAACAACATCCCTGCAAGGGGATAATGATATAACAACAATGTCCCGGTAAGGGAATAATAATATAATAACAACATCCCGGAAAGGGAACAATAATATAACATCAACATCTCGACAAGGGAATAGTAATATAACACCAACATCCCGGCAAGGGAACAATAATGATAATCCTCATATGAAGCACGAATAAACCATAACAAAGTCATAACAATTACAATACAAGACTCACGGGCATGCTTGACATCGATGTATAGATACTCGTCACCATGCCTATACGTCATACTCTATAGTTAACACATAGAAAATAAGACACAACTCCTAATCCCTCAAGCTAAGGTTAGACCAAACATTTACCTCGATGCCACGAACACAATTCAAGCCTCAACTATTTCTTTACCTCTTGAGTCCACCACCAAATTGCTTGTATCTAGCCACAAGTTACTTAATAATATTAATAAGTGCTAAATGAATGAATTCTAATGCATGGAAATAAGTTTTCTAAAGTTTTTCCCAAAAAGTCAAAATTTGACCTGGGGCCCGCTTGGTCCAAACCCAAAATTCGGACCAAAACCCGATTACCCATTCACCCCGAGCCCACATATACAATTGGTTTTGGAACCTGACCTCAATTTGAGGTCTAAATCCCCAAATTTCAATTTTCTTAGGTTTTACCCAAAATTCTCAATTCCACCATGAAAACCCTCGATTCAAGGATGAAATCTTGTAAAAAGAAGTTAAGGAGTAAAGAAAATGAGTTAGAAATCACTTACTAATGTTTTGGAGAAGAAATATTGTTTGAAAAATCGCCTCTTATGTGTTTGGGGTTTTGAAAAGTAAAAAATAACTGAAAATCCTATTTAAATATACCCCTCCCAGACCACCTGTGCGAACCGCACAAAAAGGAGTGCGACCGCGAGCTCACAAGGTTGACTGCAGTGACATCCTTTAGTATTTTGGCCATACCTTTCTCTAAAGATGTCCAAATTGTGATTTCTTCACCTTTCTGGAAACTAGACACAAAGGGCTACATCTTTCATTCTCAACATGTCTTGTAGATCAAAAGATATAGGCTTCCGAAGTCAGATCAGTGAATCTGTGCGAACCACACAAAATCGAGTGCGGCCTCAAAGTCCCCACCGCGGACAACACAAAATCAATTCGGACCACACTGGAGGGTTCAGATATTTGAAATTCTCTGAATGTGCAACATCTATGTTTTAAGCTTAAGACATCCTGGAACCTATCCAAAACTCACTCGAGCCCCCGGGACTCCAAACCAAATGTGCATAAAAACTCAAAAACATCATATGGATCTACTTTGTGATCACATCATGAAAATAACAAGTAAAAGTATGGATTATACCTCAAAACTCATCATTTTGATCAAGAACACTTAAAGTTCATAACACTTCAACTGGAAGTCCTACTCACGCCAAATAGACTCCATTTTTACCAAATTTTACAGTTATCATTCAGATATTATAACAAGTTTGTACCGGGCTCCGAAACAAAAATACGGACCTGATTCCAATGGTTTCAAACATAATTCTTTTCTTCATTTCTTAGATAATTCAGGAAAACAATTTCTTTCAAAAATTGATTTCTAAGGCTTAGGACCTCGGAATTCATTTTCGGGCATACGCCTAATTCCCATATTTTACTAGGGACCTCCTAGGAACGTCGGAATATGATTCCTTATCCGTTTGCTCAAAATGTTGACCAACGTCAACCAAAAATCAAATTTTTAACTCTAGAAATCTCTATTTCCCATCTTTTCACATAGAAGGCTTTCCAGATATAGGTCCGGACCACACACAAATCAAAGTGAGGTAAAAGGGAGGTTTTTAGGCCTTGGAACACTGAATTTATTTCTAGAACAAGTGATGACCTTTTGGGTCATTATATACTCTCTCTATCCGTAGGGACTAGCCAAATAGCATGATGGGCGAACTCGAAGAGCCTCATCTCATACTGCATGACAGACAGGCCCTTCTGACGCAGCTGCTCAAACTCCTTATGTAACTCCTCCCTGTGGGAATGTAGTATATACTTCTCTAGGAAGAGAATAGAGAACTAATGCCAGGTAAGTGGTGGTGCACCAATAGGCCTACGCCTGTCATAAGCCTCCCACCAAGTGAAGGCAACCCCAAAAAACTAAAATATAGTAAATGAGATCCCACTAGTCTCAAGAATACCCGATGTACGAAACATCCTCTGACATTTGTCTAAGAAACCCCGGGCATCATCACCCTCTGCACCACTGAAAGTCGGAGGCTGAAGTCAACCAAACCTCTCCAAGCGACACTGATAACTATGAATTGTGCATGTTTTATACCCATTCTTACATGAGCTTTGTGCATAAATTGCTCTTGATTAGTCCTAAATTGCTTACAAGTTGCGGTTGATTGCAGGTTTGAGCGACTAGATGATAAATATCACAAATCGACTCAAAAAAGAGTAAAACCTGCCAAGCGCCAAAAGATAACTTAAAGTTGGGAAATAGGTGACCTGTGCGGACTGCACTGTTCAGATGTGCGGCCGCACAGGAAGGTTCAGAAAGCTATCAAGTTAAAGCCCAACCTGTGCGGTCCACACAGATTTGTCATGCGGCCGCGCAGGAAAGTTCAGAGAAACAACAACTCTGAAAAAGATCCATGTGGACCGCAGACATTTCTACGCTGTCCGCAATGATGATTGATCAGAGGCTCAAAAAGTCAAGGCAAAGTTCCACGCGGCCGCACACCAAATCAGTGCGGTCCACGTGGGTAAAAGATCAGAGAGTCAAAATGGGACGATCTCTGCAGCGTGGCCGCGCACCATTTCCACGCGGTACGCATTACTCAACCTATGGGGCCGCAGGACATTTTTACGCGGTCCGCATCCTCAAGTCCAGAAGCCAGATATGAAGACCAGTTACCCTACGCGGCCGCATGACATTTCTATGCAGTCCGCGCCAGACCCTCAGGGGTATTTTTGTTCGGTTTTTCCTGTGTAGTATAAATAGAACATTTTACTCTTTTAGGTAGAGTTTTTTTTTGAATCTACCTGAGCAGCTGAGCACGAGACACTTTGTATTAGCCTACTTTAGGCAATTTTCTCTTGCAATTAACGTGGATTCAAGTATATTAATCTTGTAGTTAATGATTATGTTAATTTCTTCTATTTTTACTTCGTCCATGTCTAGCTAAACCCATTAGCTAGGGTTGTGGCTCAACCCTAGTATGGGTAGTTAATGGGTGTTTTTGCTTAATGCTTGGATGATATTGGGTGTTTGGTATTTGGGTTGATTGTATGTTTTCACTTGGATTTGGTGGTTGCAAACACTAAGTCTAGCTTAGTGGGTCTTGACTCTTCTTGAGAAAGAGAGTCTATGACCTCACAATTAACCCAACAAGGATTTGGGATGGACCCATGAGAATGGTAGTCCCAAGTAACGGGTTAAACCTCGAGAGAGTAACTACCCTACTTGAACCATTAGTTGCTTAGGCAAATTAGCCTACCCAATTGGTCTCGAGAGAGTCAATTGGGCAAAATCACTCTCTCTACCGAGAGGTGTGAGAGTGAGTGCTAAGTGCAACGGTTATCCATATTTTCCTCAATTATCATCCTTGCATTAGAATTCTATACCCGTTAATTAGTCACCTAGGCAAGTGCTACAACCCTAGTGATTTTCTCTTATTGCATACAACTAGCATCATTACTTAGCATAATTTAGTTTACAATTGTAGTTGATAAATTTAGTTGATAAACAAAAGAAAAAACCAAAAATGATAGAAGCAAAGTTAGGATCCAAAACACCTTCCTAGACTCCACAAATACTCGGCTCCCATAACTAGCTCCCTGAGGAAATTGACCCCAAAACCACTATCGGGTAAAAGTTGTTAGCGCCCACTCTTCCCAGGGGTTGAGTCCGCACCGATCACTTTTTGGCGCCGTTGCCGGGGAGCTTACGGTGTTAAATATTTGTGTAGCTAGTTTTGTGTTTTGCTTCTCTTTACTTCTTTTTACTAACATAATTTGTGTTGAACCAACAGGTACACATGGCTTTAAACGGGAATGTCCCTTTTGACAACGTGGTCGCGGGGGAGGAGGTTGATGAAGTTGAACAAGAGGAACTCCAGGTACCACAAATGCCACGGAGAGGTAGAAATGCTAATGCAAATCCTAATGATGCACTTTCAGACCCTCCTTTGCCTCCACCAAGAGTTGCTCCAAGGGTCCTTCCTAACCGAGGTTATGCAAGTTCCATAGTTCCTCCCCGAATTCGGGTGGGGAATTTTCAAATCACCAATGTTATGTTGAAACTTCTCGAACAAAGAGGGTATTTTACGGGCGCCTCCGATCAAAATGCATACAAGCACTTGAAGGGGTTCGTAGATACTTGTTGGGGAAGTAAACAAACCAATGTGTCTGAAGATGCTTTGAGATTGAGGCTTTTCCCGTTCTCTCTTTGGGGTAAAGCGATCGATTGGTTGGAGAGATCACCTAATCATTCAATCTCTACATGGGATGAATTGGCAGACAAGTTCATTGCCAAGTTCTTTTCTCCAAGTCATATGGCGGCGCTCCGTGATGAGATTTTGGCCTT
>MU698058.1:107266-137010 GCA_026770625.1 Nicotiana glauca
CGCTTGATTGCAGGTTTGAGCGACTAGATGATGAATATCACAAATCGGCTCAAAAAGGAGTAAAACATGCCAAACGCCAAAAGATAACTGAAAGTTGGGAAACAGGTGACCTGTGTGGACCACACTGTTCTGATGTGCGGCTGCACAAGAAGGTTCAGAAAGCTATCAAGTTAAAGCCCAACCTGCGTGGTCCGCACAGATTTGACACGCGGCCGCGTAGGAAAGTTCAGAGAATCAGCAACTCTGAAGAAGATCCACATGAACCGCAGATATTTCTACGCGGTCCGCAATGATGATTGATCAGAAGCTCAAAAAGTCAAGGCAAAGTTCCACGCGGCCGCACACCAAATTAGTGCGGTCCGCGTGGTAAAGGATCAGAGAGTCAAAATAGGACGATCTCTACAGTGCGGCCGCGCACCATTTCCACGTGGTCCACATTACTCAACCTATGCGGCCGCAGGACATTTTTAGGCGGTCCGCATCCTCAAGTCCAGAAGCTAGATATGAAGACCAGTTACCCTACGCGGCCGCATGACATTTCTATGCGGTCCGCGCCAGACCCTTAGGGGTATTTTTGTCCGATTTTTCCTGTGTAGTATAAATAGAACATTTTACTCTTTTAGGAAGAGTTTTGTTTTTTGAATCTATCTAAGCAGTTGAGCACGAGACACTTTGTATTAGCCTACTTTAGGCAATTTTCTCTTGTAATTAACGTGGATTCAAGTAGATTAATCTTGCAGTTAATGATTATGTTAATTTCTTCTAGTATTTCTTCTATTTCTACTTCTTCCATGTCTACCTAAACCCATTAGCTAGGGTTGTGGCTCAACCCTAGTGTGGGTAATTAATGGGTGTTTTTGCTTAATGCTTGGATGATGTTGGGTGTTTGGTATTTGGGTTGATTGTATGTTTTCACTTGGATTTGGTGGTTGCAAACACTAAGTCTAGCTTAGTGGGTCTTGACTCTTCTTGAGAAAGAGAGTCTATGACCTCACAATTAACCCAACAAGGATTTGGGATGGACCTATGAGAATGGTAGTCCCAAGTAACGCGTTAAACCTCGAGAGAGTAACTACCCTACTTGAACCATTAGTTGCTTGGGCAAATTAGCCTACCCAATTGGTCTCGAGAGAGTCAATTGGGCAAAATCACTCTCTCTACCGAGAGGTGTGAGAGTGAGTGCTAAGTGCAACGGTTATCCATATTTCCCTCAATTATCATCCTTGCATTAGAATTCTATACCCGTTAATTAGTCACCTAGGCAAGTGCTACAACCCTAGTGCTTTTCTTTTATTGCATACAACTAGCAGAATTTCTTAGCATAATTTAGTTTACAATTGTAGTTGATAAATTTAGTTGATAAACAAAAGAAAAAACCAAAAATAATAGAAGCAAAATTAGGAGCCAAAACACCTTCCTAGACTCCACAAATACTCGACTCCCATAACTAGCTCCCTGAGGAAATTGACCCCGAAACCACTATCAGGTAAAAGTTGTTAGCGCCCACTCTTCCCAAGGGTTGAGTCCGCACCGATCAGACACTGCTCATCATAAGGCATAACTGGAACCATAAAATCCTGAGCAAGTTCAACCGGCTAGGCTAGTGGTGCCTCCGGTGTCTGGAATCCCTGACTACCCTGCTCGTGAGTACGGGCGACAGGAGTCTGGTTGCTTCCCCTGGCCTGAGAAGTAGCTGCTATGGTGGAAACTGTGACTGCCTGATCAAGGCTGGTGCACACAATCAGAATCTCAGCAAAAGTTTCCTGAAGGCCCGGAATAACAATAGGCACAATTGGTGCCTGAACTGGTACTATTGGAGCATCCTCATCTGGAGCCTGATCATGTACTGGGGTAGAGGGTGAATCTACAAGTGTTGCCCAGCTGTTGTGGGGGCCACACCCCTGACCCTACCATGAACTCGACCACTAGTAGCCCCAGCTGGTGGTACTGGTGGTCATCGATCCTGACCGGTAGCATGTGTCCTCACCATCTGTGAGAAAATAAAATAACAGAAGTTTAGTGCTCGGATCAACAGATTCGCACGACAAGAATTCAAGAATATGAAGTTTTTCCTAAAGTTTATACAGCCTCCCGAGGATAAATATAGACGTCTCCGTATCGATCCGCGATACTCTACTAAACCTGCTCATGACTCGTAGACCTATGTAACTTAGGCTCTGATACCAACTTGTCACGACCCAAAATCTGACCCGGTCGTGATGGTGCCCATCGTAGAACTAGGCCAGCCACTTACTTCCTTTCACCCATTTTTGTTCAATTATTACTTATGAAAACATCAATTTTCAAAACAGAATCTAACTTTTATAATAGAAATGCCTAAAATAGCGGAATAAAACACAATCCTCAACCTTGGGTGTCACTGGTCATGAGCAAACCGATACAACTATCCGAAAATACAATCCGAAATAGTTTGAATACATGAAATAAATAAAAATAGGGAAGGAGAAGGCAGAACTACAGTCGCCAAGCAGCTACCTCGCGATCTCCAGCGATAGTCCGCATAAAAACACTCAGTAGCCGCTACCCTGCTCCGAGATGCCTGGATCTGCACACAAGGTGCAGGGGTTAACGTGAGTGCACCAACTGACTAAGTAACAAGTCCAACCTATGGACTGATAGGTAGTGACAGACCAAACCTCAATCGGCAATTTAACAGTAAGAGGAATAGAAATGTAGACATGCTTGCAGTTCAAATAACTCAACAATAATAGAAGTAACTGATCATCTAAGAGCTCAATACTCAGAGATTTCATAATATACCAATGCAAATCTAGCATGATCAAGGTTTCCACAATCTATACCCATAAGTGCTCAACCATTCGGTGTTGAATATGGCCGTTCGACCCAGGGAAGATCCATCCCAAAATGTACATCACTGACCGTAGTCATCTAGTAATGAGGACACAGGCCAATCCATCCTTACAGAGAAGATCCATCTCCCGGTATAGTACTTCGGTCAAATTCATGTCCAGGGAAATCCATCCCTCAGTATAATCATCCACTGCGCTCACTGGGGGTGTAAAGACTTTGGAGGGGCTCCTCTGAGCCGAAGCACTATATTAATGCTAGCGAAGGTCATGATCAATATCATTGCTGCGACGTGCAGCACGATCCCATAATATTAATCAATACTCGACTCTCGGCCTCACTCAGTCAATACTCTCAAGTCTCATATACAGGGCTAAGATGTCACAATACAGGCCCGAACAATGATATGATATGTCAAATAGCAACAATGAGACAGAGGCACTGTATAATGTGCATGAACAAGACTAAGTATAGAGTAAACATGAGTCTAATGGCATGATAGCTGGGAACGATTTCTCGGGTCTTAACAGTATTGGCGTGAAGCCTTAACATGGTAATTAACATGACTTACAGCTCAACAGCTAGATCATATAATCACAGCATAGATATCAATAATAAATAACCCTAAGCGGCGCTTTGGAATGATACAGGCCGCATTTCTCACAGTGCATGCTCATACACCCATCACTAGGCATAGTGTCACCTTCATAACAATCATAGAACACATTGCTCTGGGTTTCGAACCAGCATTTCCAAGGTTGAAAGCATTACTTACCTCAATCCAAGCCAAAACCCTAACCCGCGACATCTTTTCCGCTTGAATCGACCTCCGATTGCCTCGAATCTAGTCAAAATCAGTATATAATCAACAAAATATGCCAAGGGAATAAAGACCACTTGTAAAAAATTGAAATACCAAGCGGATCACGAAATTTACCAAACCCGACCCCCGAATTCATACATATCAAAAGCATTAAAATCCGACCACAAATGGCCCCTCAAATCCTTGCTCAAAGGTCTTCAATTCTCGAGCCCTAGTTTTCCCAATTTTTAACCCTTAATTTTTCGTAAATTACAAGCCTAACCCATGGCATAACACCATAGAATTGAGTTTTATGTTCAAGAATCTTACCTCAACGAATCTCCCTTGAATTCCCTCTTCAAAACTGCCCAAAAAGCTACAGAAAATGTGTTTAAAAATAGTGAAACCTCTGAAAATCACGAAGGAGAAATTATATACATTTTGAACCAGGGATTCCGAACCTGCGGTCCTTTTCTCTGCTTCTGCGGTACCGCTTTTGCGGTCCATGAACCGCTTCTGCGGTTTTCACTTAAGTCGCCAAAATCGCATTTGCAATGCACTGCCCGCACCTGCGCCATCGCAAGTGTGGCTTCTCAGCCGCATCTACGGTTCCAGCCTTCCAAGGCTTTCTGCTTCTACAACTCCTTTCTGCATCTGCGGGGGTCACACCTACGGCCTCCCAACCGCAGATGTGGTTGTGATAGCAGCCCCAACACTTCAGCTGCCATTTCCAAATTCAATCCATCCGTCAACCATCCGAAAGTACCTTGAGGCCCCCGGGACCTTAACAAAAGGCACCAACAAGCCATATACCACCATCCAAACTTATACCAATCCTCAAAACACCTCGAACAACACCAAATCAACCAAGACATATCGTATTCAAGCCTAAGGTTCTCAAAATCTTCTGAATTACGCTTTTGATCAAAAATTCTATCAAACCACGTCCGAATGACCTGAATGTTTGCACACACCTCCCAAATGACACAACCGAACTTCTGTAACTCCTGAAATTCCATTCTGACCCATATATCAAATTCTCACCTACCAACTGAAAAATGCCAAAATTTCACTTTCGCCAATTCTAGCCATAATTCACTACGGACCTCCAAAATACATTCCAATCATGCTTCTAAGTCTCAAAACACCTCCTGAATCTATCCAAACCATCGAAACTCACATCCGAGCCCTCTAACACATAAGTCAACATCCGATTGACCTTTACAACTTAAGCTTCTTTAAAAGAGATTAAGTGTCTCAAACTTTTTTGAACCTGATCCAACCAACCCGATCACCCCTAGAACCGATAAACAAAGCAATAATAAGAAGAAATGGGGAAAATACAACAGTAACTCATGAGACAACTGGTCGGGTCGTCACAGACGAGGTACAGTCAAGACACTCACTAGTCTAATAACGTGTTCAATATAGCATACAAAAATAATAGAAAACAAATAACAATGATGACAACTATAATCAACCAGTGATATCAACAGTAGGAAACAAGAACACCATATATATTGCTCAGTAAAGAATGAATGCGAGTACAATCAATTAATCAAATTCTTCAAATAATAATCTTTCGCCGATAAATCTTCCTAATAGTAATCTTTAGGATATAATATTTTTCGATAAATATATTTCGAATATACTTCCTTCAAATAAATATCTTTCTAATGTAATTCTTTCAAAAAATATCTTCCGAATATAATTCTTCCAAATAAATATCTTTTGATTATAATTCTTTCGAATAAACGTCACCATGTGACACCTCATTTCATAAACATGCCATACGGGTCTCAGCCCACTTTTATATTTCCACAGTACCTCGTGCCCATATTTCATATCACAACTGCACGGACAATTCACAGGCCAATATCATTTTAACTATATAACCATGACACATCGTGCTCATATTTCATATCATAACTGCACAGACAGTTCACGTGCCAATAATAAATTCATCATATTTCCCTGGCACCTAGTGCCCATATCATGATCCGTCCGACAATATTCACAGGCTTATAATTTTAACATATATCTAACTATTATCATATTTAGTGAATTTATAAAATAAATTGCATAATATGTAAAAGAACTCACAAGGAATTCACAACACAACATAAATATCACCAGCACAACATTCCCTCATCGTCACAGAATAATTACCAACACAATATTTCACATCATCACATTTCATCCCTGACAATAACCACCCTTATCTTTCCTATAGCTACCCTTATCGCACCTATAATAGCTTCCATTATCGCTCCATATAATAGCCATCCTTATCCTTCCACCCGGACAATATCCCAACACACATAACCACAGTGAAATGCCACCCTTATACCCACGTAATATTAATAATGGAATGCCACCCTTATGTCCTCATAAAAATAACTTAATTTACACGAAATTTTATTACAACAACACAACACAATAATTCATATCACAAATTGCCCATAGACCACAACCAATTCCAAAGATAAAATAAATTAATTTCCCCACAAAAAGCCCAAGGCTCCACACAATGCATAAAAAACCTCAAAACAACAACAAGGATGGAAAATAATTCATCATAAGGCAACACCTTCTTTAATTCTTATTTTCGATAATTACATTATAGCCTTGTCACGACCCAAAATCCCGGTCATGATGGCGCCCAACACACTGCCAGGAAAGCCCGACCAATTTACCAACCTTAACCATCTTTATGTAATTCATGATTCAATTAACACAATTAATTACTAAGTAATAACATTGAAAGTCAGAAATGTAGTTAAACATGCGGAAAACCCTTGTGGAAATACTACTACACAGCCCGAATGATCAGGTGTCACAAGTCTGAGCCTCTAATACACGAGTGTCAACCTACTACTCATTTTTCTAAATAAAATCCGGAATAAAACAAAAAGGATAGATGGGAAGATCAGAACTGCGAACGCCATGCGGCTACCTTAATGCTCCCGGATACGATGCTCGACAGAGATAGTCTCACTCAGCCTCAGTAGGTGCACCTGTATCTGCACACGAAGGTGCAGGGTGTAAAGTGAGTACTTCCAACCTAGAGAGTAATAAACATAAATAAAGGCCGAGAGTAAGAAATCCGAAATAGGCACAAGATAAGCTATAATCACACAGTTCACCAGTAACATCAATTAAAATAACCAACGAAATTAATAATGCTAGAACGGAGAAATAAATAATGACAGTCAAATATGCAATGCAACACATAAACCGGTACGCTCTAGTACCCACTGCAGCATGCAGCCCGAGCCATCCATTTATTTATTGTCGACGGCACTCATTGGGGGTGTGTACAGACTCCGGAGGGGCTCCTACAGCCCAAGTGCAAATATCAAGCCATCTCGTGGCATAAAATTTAGGCCCTCGGCCTCATATCAATATCAATATAATACCGCTACGGTGCGCAGCCCGATCCCATAAATATAATATCGCTACGGCGCGCAGCCCGATCCCATAATCAGTCCAAAATCACATAAGCCTCTCCGTACAATAAAAAATAAATTATTCAGCCCAAACTTTATTAGAAATATTATTTAAGTCCTAAGTTTTGAGAAAAGTGGCTGAGTTTGCAAAACAGTATAAAATACTAGGAATGAGTTCAATTTTTTTGTACACATGGTAAGAAAGCAGTAAAACAATCCCTGAAGGATTCAAACAGTTGGCACGAAGCCCAATTATGATAATTAATCCATTTATTAGGATGTCAATTCAACTCCAAGCAATTAGGTAGTGTTTTCATTAAGCAGGACGGACCAAGTCACAATCCCCAATGATGCTCTACCCCACGAGCGTTATCCGGCGTGCAAGTCACCTCAATATAGCATTATGATGTGCAAATTCGGGGTTTCAAACCCTCAACACAACATTTACATCTATTACTAACCTTAAACCGGCTATTTCTTTAATTCGCGACGCCTTTGCCCTTTGAATTGATCTCCACGTGCGTCGAATCTATCAAAATCAGAACGAATACATCACAATGTGTTATGGGAACAAAGCCAATTCAAAAGAATCGAAAAATATCAAGATTCTCGAAATTAGCAAAAACCTGAGCCCTAGGCCCACATCTCAAAATTCAGAAATTTTTACATCAACGCTATCCTTATCTCCCCACGAGTCTAACCATACAAAATTTATCAATTTCCCATATCGTTTCGTCCTTCAAATCCACAAATATATCCAAGAGGGTTTCTAAGTTTTCCCCCCCTTAAATTCACGGATTAATGACAAAACTCGCAATAGATTCGAGTAATATAACCAAAATTGAGTTAAGAACACTTACCCCATTGTTCTCTCCAAAAATCTGATGAAAAATCGCCCTTCCCGAGCTCCAAATCGCTAAACATGGAAAATGGGAACGAAGTCCCATTTTCTGAATTATCATTCTGCCCAGCTACAGTGTTTTCGCAATTCCCAGGAAAACCTTCGCATTTGCGAAGCTATAGTGTTTTTGCAATTCCCAACAAAATCCTCGCATTTGCGATGCTACAATGTTTTCGCAATTGCCAGCAAAATCTTCGCAATTGCGAAGATACTGTATTTTCGCAATTCCCAGCAAAATCTTCGCATTTGCGAAGCTATATTGTTTTCGCAATTTCCATAAAAAATTCGCATTTGCGAAGCTACAGTGTCACACCAGAACCAGCAATATCAACTTTCTCCAAAATGATCCGAAACCACCCCGAAACTCACCCGAGGCCCTCGGGACCTCAACCTAAAACACCAACACATCCTAAAACATCCTCCAAACTTGTTCCAATTATCAAAACACCTCAAACAACACCAAAACCGTCAAATTACATCGAATTCAAGCCTAAGTTCTTCTAAAACTTCCGAAACACGCATTCGATTAAAAACCCAACCAAATCACGTCCGAATGACCTGAAATTTTGCACATATCCCAAATCACCTAAAGAAGCTACAGAAATGCTTGGAATTCAATTCCGACTCTCGGATCAAAATCTCACCTATCAACTGAAATTTGCCAAAATACTAACTTCGGCAATTCAAGCCTTATTCTACACCGGACCTCCAAAATCACTTTCGATCACACTCCTAAGTCACAAATCACCTCCTAGAGCTAACCGAACTATTAGAATTCATATCCGATCCCTCTAACTCATAAGTCAATATCCGGTTGACTTGTCCAACTTAATCCTTCTGAAATGAGACTAAGTGTCTCATTTCTTATCAAAACTATTCCAAATCAACCTCATTACACAAGATACGGATAATAAAGCATAAAGAAGCTAAAAATGGGGGAAACGGGGCGGTAAGTAATGACCCGACGGGTCGGGTCGTCACATCCTCCTCAACTAAAACAAATGCTTGTCCTCGAGCGAGTTAAGAAACATACCTGAAGTCTCAAATAGTTAAGGATATCTGCTCCGCATCTCCCGCTCAGTCTCTTAGGTAGCCTCCTCCACGGGCCGACCTCTCCACTGCACTTTCACTGACGCTATATCTTTTGATCTCAATTTTCGAACCTGTCAACCCAAAATAGCCACTGGCTCCACATCATAAGTCAAATCCTCATCTAACTGCACTCTGCTGAAATCGAAAACATGAGACGGGTCCCCAACATACTTCCGGAGCATGAAAACATGGAATACCGGATGAACACCTGACAAACTAGGTGGCAAGGCAAGCATATAGGACACCTCTCCAACTCTGCTAAGTACCTCAAAAGGTCCAATAAATCGCGGGCTTAACTTCCCTTTCTTTCCGAATCTCATAACACCCTTCATGGGCAAAACCTTCAGCAAGACCTTCTCCCCCACCATGTAAGATACATCTCGAACCTTCCGATCCGCATAACTCTTCTGACGCGATTAAGCTGTACGAAGTCTCTCCTGAATCACCTTCACCTTTTCTAAGGTATCCTGAACTAACTCTATCCCCAATAATCTAGCCTCGCCGGGCTCAAACCAACCAACTGGAGATCTACACCGCCTTCCATAGAAGGCCTCATACGATGCCATCTGAATGTTGGACTGATAGATGTTGTTGTAAGCAAACTCTACAAGTGGCAGAAACTCATCCCAAGAACCTCCAAAATCAATCACATAGGCATGCAACATATCCTCCAATATCTGAATAGTACGCTCGGACTATCCGTCCGTCTGAGGATGAAATGTTGTGCTCAACTCCACCTGAGTACCCAAATCTCGCTGAAAAGTTCTCCAAAACTGGGAGGTAAACTGAGTACCTCTATCTGAGATAATGGAAATCGGAACATCGTGCAATCGCACAATATCTCGGATAAATATCCCTGCCAACCGCTCCGAAGAATAAGTAGTACACACCGAAATGAAGTGCACGGATTTTGTCAGCCGATCCACAATCACCCAAGTAGAATCAAATTTCTTCAAAGTTCAAGGAAAACCACTCACAAAATCCATAGTAACTCTCTCCCACTTTCTTTCTGGAATAATCATTCGCTGAAGCAAACCACCCTATCTCTGATGCTTATATTTCACCTGCTGACAGTTGAGACACTGAGCTACATAACATATAATATCTTTCTTCATTCGCCTCCACCAATAGTGCTGTCTCAGTTCCTGATACATCTTCGCGGCACGCGGGTGAGTAGAATATCACGAGCCGTGGGCTTCTTCCAGAATTGACTCTCTAATCCTGTCTACATTGGGAACACAGATACGGCCCTGCATCCTCAATACGCCCTCATCATCAATAGTCACATCTTTGGCATCATCATGCTAAACTTTTTCCTTCAGTACAAGCAAATGCGGAACATAATACTGGCGCTTTCTGATGTGGCCATATAAAGAAGACCAAGAAAACACGCAAACCAACACACGACTGGACTCCGAAATGTCCATTCTCACAAACCGATTGGCTAAGGCCTGAACATCAACTGCAAATGGCCTCTTCTCAACTGGAATGTACGCCAAGCTTCCCATACTCACTGCCTTTTGGCTCAAGGCATCGGCCACTACATTGGCCTTTCCCGGATGATACAGAATAGTGATATCATAGTCTTCAAGCAATTCTAGCCATCTCCGCTGCCTCAAATTCAGGTCTTTCTGCTTGAACAAATGCTGAAGACTGCGATGATTAGTGAATACCTCACAAGATACACCATACAAATAATGCCTCCAAATCTTTCAGGCATGAACTATAGCAGCCAACTCTAAGTCATGAACAAGGTAGTTCTTCTTGTGGGGCTTCAACTGACGAGAAGCATAAGCAATAACTCTACCCTCCTGCATCAATACACAGCTAATTCCAACTCTTGAAGCATCATAATATACAGTATATAAACCAGAAGCTGATGACAACACCAACACTGGAGCTGTGGTCAAAGCTGTCTTGAGCTTCTGAAAGCTCTCCTCGTACTCGTCCAACCTTACATACGAAACACCCTTCTGAGTCAACTTAGTCAAGAGCGATGCGATAGATGAAAAACCCTGAACAAACCGGCAATAATAACCTGCCAAACCAAGGAAGCTACGAATCTCCGTGGCTGAGGACAGTCTAGGTCAACTCTGTACCGCCTCTATCTTTCTCGGGTCAACCTGAATACCCTCGCTGGACACCACATGCCCCAAGAAAGCCACTGAGATGAGTCAGAATTCACACTTGAAAAATTTTGCATAAAGCTTCTCCTCTCTTAATCTCTGCAACACAACTCTCAAATGCTCCGCTTGTTCTTTTTGACTACGTGAATACACAAGAATATCATCAATGAAGACTATGACAAATGAAACGAGAAAAGGCCGGAACACACTGTTCATTAGATGCATGAATGCTGCTGGGGCATTAGTCAACCCAAAAGACATAACAAGGAACTCATAGTGACCGTATCTGGTCCTGAAGGCTGTCTTAGAAATGTCTGAATCCCTGATCTTTAATTTGTGATAGCCTGAACGAAGATCAATTTTGGAAAATACACAAGCTCCCTGTAGTTGATCAAATAAATCATCAATACGAGGTAAAGGATACTTGTTCTTCACTGTTGCTTTATTCAACTGCCTGTAATCAATGCACATTCTCATTGTGCAATCCTTCTTCCTTACAAATAAGACTAGTGCACCCCAAGGTGACACACTAGGCCGAATGAACCCTTTTTCGAGGAGCTCCTGAAGCTTCTCCTTCAATTCCTTCAGCTCCGCTGGTGCTATACGGTATGGTGGAATAGAAATGGGCCGAGTGCCCAGTACCAGATCAATGCCAAAATTAATATCCCTGTCGGGCGGTATGCCCGGCAGGTCTACAGGAAATACATCAGAAAAATCCCTTACAAGTGGGACTGAATCGATACTAGGAGTCTCAGCTCCAACATCTCGCACAAAAGCTAGATATGATAGACAACCCTTCCTAACCATACGTTGGGCCCTTACGAAAGAAATTAGTCTGCTAGGAACATAATCAGTCATACCACGCCACTCGATCCGCGGAACCCTCGGAATAGCCAAAGTGACTGTCTTATCATGACAGTCTAGGATAGCATGACACGGAGATAGCCAATCCATGCCCAGAATGACATCGAAGTCTACCATGCTCAATATCAATAAATCAACTCGGGTCTCCAGACCCCCAATAATCACAACACATGACCGGTACACACGGTCCACAATCACAGTATCGCCCACCGGGGTAGATACATGAACAGGTAAAGAAAGAAACTTCCGGGGTGTACCCAAATAATGAGCAAAATATGAAGACACATATGAATAGGTGGAATCGGGATAAAATAATACAGCGTCTGAAGCAATAGCATCTGACCTACCGATCATAGCATAGAAGCGAGCCTGGCCACCGTCGGATCGACCTCCACCTCTGGGGCGGCCCTTGGCTGTCTGACCTCCACCCTTGGCTGACTGGGCGGGTGATGAAGTAGCTGGTGCGGAA
This sequence comes from Nicotiana glauca, assembly GCA_026770625.1. Taxonomy (NCBI): domain Eukaryota; kingdom Viridiplantae; phylum Streptophyta; class Magnoliopsida; order Solanales; family Solanaceae; genus Nicotiana; species Nicotiana glauca. Next base: position 119,799 of record MU698058.1, read on the forward strand.
GTCGAGGGCTGATCCCTCTGCTGAGACCGACCGCCATGAAGTCGTGGACAATACCTCTTCATATGCCCAAACTACCCGCACTCATAACAACTACCCGGTTCTAGAGATGGGACCTGAAGGGAACCTCTCGCATCGGAGTGACTAGCAGGTGCACTCGGCATAGAAGAACCCTGAACTGATGGGGCAGGAGATGAACTCTGAGCTGGGAGGGCACTAAGTGAAGACTGGCCCTGCTGGAACCCCTGATGACCACGGTCTGAAAATCCCCTACGGTACTCTAGACGAGCTGAATAAGCAGTCCTAAAAGAACGACCTCTACCTCGCTGAAACTGGACCCTCAACGGAGCACCACTAAAACTACCCAATCCTCGAGGCCTCTTGGCCTTCCTCTCCTCTCGCTCTCTGCGGCGAACTGTCTCAATACCACGAGCAATATCAACCACCTCCTCGAATGAAGAACTCAATACTCTCTCCCTAGTCATCAAAATATGGAGAGAGTAGTCAAGACCATCCACAAATCTCCAGATCCTCTCACGATCAGTCGGAATCATCCAAGTAGAATGACGAGCCAACTGTGAAAATCTCATCTCGTACTGGGTCACAGACATATCCCCCTAAGTCAATCACTCAAACTGCCTACGCAGCTGCCCTCTGTGGGACAGCGGTACATACTTCTCCAGAAATAGAGCGGAGAACTGATGTCAAGTAGGAGGCACTACGCCAACATGCCTACGCCTCTCAAAATGTTCCCACCAAGTAAACGCAGCTCTCTGGAACTAAAATATAGTAAAAGACACACCATTTGACTCCAAAATCCCTGCGGTGTGAAGCATACGCTGACACTTGTCAAGAAAACCCCGAGCATCCTCGCCCTCTGCACCACTAAATGTCGAAGGCTGTAGTCTACCAAACCTCTCAAGATGACGCTGCTCATCATCTGGCATAGTTGGAAGCACAAAGTTATGAACTGGTGCAACCGGCTGAACTGGAACTGCTTCCGGTGTTTGCAACCCCTGCACAACCTCCCAGGTGTGCGATTAATAAGAGTGTGGGTGCCTTCCCTGGCCTGTGAAATAGCTGTGGCTATGGGGGCTGAGACCACCTGAGCTAGGCTAGTGCAAACTGTCAAAATCTGAGCCAAGGTCTCCTGAATACCCGAAATCACAATAGGCACACCTGGTGCCTAAACAGGTGCTGCTGGAATATCCCCAACTGGAGTCTGATCCTGAGCAGGGGCAACTGGTGGATCAACAGGTGCTGCCCTTGCTGCTCTTCCTCTGCCACGACCACGACCACAGTCGCGCCAACGACCTCTGGTGGCCTCAGTAGGTGGCACTGGTGGTCGTCCACCTTGTCCGGTAGCATGAGTCCTCGCCATCTGCGGGAGAATAGAATATCAAAGATTTAGTTCTTGAACCAACAAAGTCGCACGACAAGAATTTCAAGAATATGAAATTTCCTAAAGGTTTATGCAGCCTCTCGAGGATAAATATAGACGTCTTCGTACCGATCCGCGAGACTCTACTAAACCGGCTCATGACTCGCGGGACCAAGTAACCTAGGCTCTGATACCAACTTGTCATGACCCCAAATCCCGGTCGTGATGGCGCCCAACACACTGCTAGATAAGTCCGATCAATTTACCAACCTTAACCCTTTTTATGTTATTCATGATTCAATTAACACAATTAATTACTAAGTAATAACACTAAAAGTCTGAAATATAGTTAAACATGCGGAAAACACAAGTGGAAATACTACTACACAGCCCGAATAATCAGGTGTCACAAGTTTGAGCCTCTAATACACGAGTGTCAACCTGCTACATATTTTCTAAATAAAATGTGGAATAAAACAAATAGGATAGATGGGAAGATCAGGACTGCGAACGCCATGCAGCTACTTTAATGCTCCCGAATACGATGCTCGACAGAGATAGTCTCACTCAGCCTCAGTAGGTGCACCTATATCTGCACACGAAGGTGCAGGGAGTAAAGTGAGTACTTCCAACCCAGAGAGTAATAAACATAAATAAAGGTTGAGAGTAAAAAATCCTAAATAGGCACAAGATAAGCTATAATCACACAGTTCACCAGTAACATCAATTAAAATAACTAACAAAATTAATAATGCTGCAATGGAGAAATAAATAATGACAGTCAAATATGCAATGCAGCACATAAACCGGTATTCTCCTGTACCCACTGCGGCGTGCAGCCCCAGCCATCTATTTATTTATCATCGACGACACTCACTAGTGGTGTATACAGACTCCGGAGGGGCTCCTACAACCCAAGCGCAAATATCAAGCCATCTCGTGGCATCAAATCTAGGCCCTCGGCCTCATATCAATATCAATATAATACCGCTGTGGCGCGCAGCCCGATCCCATAAATATAATACTGCTACGGTGCGCAGCCCGATCCCATAAATATAATACTGCTACGGTGCGCAGCCCGATCCCATAATCAATCCAAAATCAGATAAGCCTCTCGGCACAATAGAAAATAAATTATTCAGCCCAAACTTCATTGGAAATATTATTTAAGTCCCAAGTTTTGAGAAAAGTGGCTGAGTTTGCAAAACAGTATTAAATACTAGGACTGAGTTCAATTTTTCTGTACACATGGTAAGAAACCAGTAAAACAATCCCTGAAGGATTCAAACAGTTGGCACGAAGCCCAATTATGATAATTAATCCATTTATTAGGATGTCAATTCAACTCCAAGCAATTAGGTAGTGTTTTTATTAAGCGGGACGAACCAAGTCACAATCCCTAAAGGTGCTATGCGTGCAAGTCACCTCAATATAGCACCATGATGTGCAAATTCGTGGTTTCAAATCCTCACCATATCATTTACATCTATTATTAACCTCAAACCGGCTATTTCTTTAATTTGCGACGCCTTTGCCTTTCGAATTGATCTCCACGTGTGTCGAATCTATCAAAATCAGAACGAATACGGCACAATGTGTTATGGGAACAAAGCCCATTCAAAAGAATCAAAAAATATCAAGATTCTCGAAATAAGCAAAAACCCGAGCCCCGGGCCCACGTCTCGAAATTCAAAATTTTTTACATCAACGCGATCCTTATCTCCCTACGATTCTAACCATACCAAATTTATCAATTTCCCATATCGTTTCGACCCTCGAATCCACAAATATATCCGAGAGGGTTTCTAAGTCCCCCCCCCCCCTCCTAAATTCACAGATTAATGACAAAACTCGCAATAGATTCGAGTAATATAACCAAAATTGAGTTAAGAACACTTACCCCGTTGTTTTCTCCAAAAATCTGATGAAAAATCGCCCTTCCCGAGCTCCAAATCGCTAAAAATGGAAAATGGGAACGAAGTCCCATTTTCTGAACTTAACATTCTGCCCTGCTACAATGTTTTCGCAATTCCCAGCAAAACCTTCGCATTTGCAAAGCTACAGTGTTTTCGCAATTCCCAGCAAAATCCTCGCATTTGCGATGCTACAGTCTTTTCACAATTCCCAGAAAAATCTTTGTATTTGCGAAGCTACAGTATTTTCGCAATTCCCAGCAATATCTTCACATTTGCGAAGCTACTGTGTTTTTACAATTCCCATAAAAAATTCTCATTTGTGAAGCTACAGTGTCACACCAGAACCAGCAATATTAACTTTCTCCAAAATGATCCGAAACTACCCCGAAACTCATCCGAGGCCCTCGGGACCTCAACCAAAAACACAAACACATCCTAAAACATCATCCAAACTTGTTCCAACTACCAAAACACCTCAAACAACACCAAAACCGTCAAATTACATCGAATTCAAGCCTAAGTTCTTCTAAAACTTCCGAAACACGCATTCGATTAAAAGCCCAACCAAATCACGTCCGAATGACCTGAAATTTTGCACACATATCCCAAATCACCTAACAAAGCTACAGAAATGCTCGGAATTCCATTCCGACTCTCGGATCAAAATCTCACCTATCAACCGAAATTCGCCAAAAAACTAACTTCGCCAATTCAAGCCTAATTCTACACCGGACCTCCAAATCACTTCCGATCACACTCTAAGTCACAAATCACCTTCCGGACTAACCAAACTATCGAAATTCATATTCGAGCCCTCTAACTCATAAGTCAACATCCGGTTGGCTTTTCCAACTTAAGCCTTCTTAAAAGAGACAAAGTGTCTCATTTCTTATCAAAACCATTCCAAATCAACCTGATTACACAAGATACGAATAATGAAGCTAAAAATGGGAAAAACGGGGCGGTAACTCATGAGACGACGGGTCGGATCCTCACAAGCCTCTTCTTAACTTATTTAATTAATTATTTACAAATAAATAATCCGTAATAAAATTATTTCCAGAAAATATCAAATCAACAAACACATGGAGTTCACATAAATATCCAAGCGGCAATAACACCAAATTATTATATAAATACTAAATCGACAAACAAAGAATAAAGCATGACAATCAAGGATTTACTAAGTGTCAACCATTTTCAATTAAATATATACGGGCATCTACGAATTTTAACCAATATAATTTGCACATATAAATCAAGTACGTACTCGTCACCTCGTGTACATGGTTTCCAATCACATAATTTCCACATAAGACTCAATGTCTAAGGGAAAATTCCCCCACACAAGGTTAGGCTAGATACTTATCTTTTTGAAGTTAAGCCGATATTCCACAATCATCTCCTTGCTTGAATCGACCGCTGGATAGCTCAAATCTATCCAAATTAATTGTATAACTTCATTAAAATTCATCAGAAATAATTTCGGATAATAAAACATCGATTTAAAATTTTCTTCTAAAAAGTCAACGCGAGACCTACTTCTCGGAACCTGATATAATTTTTATGAAATACGAATACCCACTTTGATACGAGTTCAACCATACTAAATTTATCAAATTCCGATAACAACTCGACCTCCAAATCATAAATTTTCTTTTTTGGAGAATCCTTATGTCAGCTTGCTTGTTCAAAAGGAAGATTTTGCAAAAATCTTGATTTCTTCCATTTAAATATTTATTAAATGATGAAAATAACTATGGATTTATGAAATATAAACACTTTCGAGTTTAGGACACTTACTTGAGTTGAAATCGTAAAGAAAACCTCAAAATCGCCTAAGAAACAGGCTCCAAAAATTCCAATCGAAAATGGCAAAAATGACTGATTTTTGGTCTTAAGTTTCTGTCATTTTGTTTAGCACCTGCAGATGAATTTGCGCATCTGCGTAGCCGCTTCTGCGACACAGGCATCGCTTCTGCAATCCACAGTCCAGGCCAAGCTCGCACCTGCGGAGCAGATTTTCGCTTCTACGATGACGCAGGTACGACTGTCTCGCATCTGCACAAAGTTTCTGCTTCTGAAACTTCTTTGTACGCTGCTGCGATGCCTTCCCCGGCCATGGCCAATTTCGCTTCTTACGATTCTTTTTCCTGTAACCTCTTTACTTTGGTTCATGTCATGTTTAGAAATATTAAGGATTACATGGGGGAAAAGAAGAATGTTGTTGTAAATATTTTAACGTTGATGCAATTTCTTTGGAGAAGATAAGTAAAGTAAGCCATAGAAGTCAAAAAGTTAGCGAAAGCATATATAATACATACCAAGTGTGTTTTATAATTACTAGGCTGCTCTATCGCAGGTGACCACTGCTGCTCATATTCATGTCCATCGCTTCTGCGACAAGAATCTCGCTTCTGCGAGGTTGCTTCTGCGTTGCTGTCGCAGAAGCGGAAACATCAGTAGCTGCCCAGAAGCAGCAGATTATCAGCAGCTTCAAAATTTACGAAACTGATATGTTAGCCTTCCGAAATGAACCGGTCTCAGGACTTTAACCAATTATACCGACATGTCCCAAAATACAATACGAACTTAGTCGAGGCTTTAAATAACGTTAAATAACACATAAATTTCGAATCGCGCTTTCAATCGAATTATGAGTTTTCAAATCTTCCGACTTCAATATTTTGTGTTGAAACATATCGAATAAATCTGGAGTGACTTCAAATTTTTGCACGCAAGTCATGAAGGACGTAACGGAGCAGTTCCAATTTTCAGAACCGAAATTCGACCTCGCTATCAAAATTTCAACCTTCAGTCGATTTTTTTCCAAAATCTCATATTTTCCAACTTTCGCCAAAATGCGTCAAATTGTCCTATGGACTTCCAAATCCAAATCCGAACATAGGACTATGCCCGAAATTACCATACAAAGCTATTGACATCATCAAATCTCCATTCCGAAGTCGTTTTCTCAAAAGTCAACTCTCCGGTCAACTCTTTCTATTTAAGCTTCAAAATAAGAATTTTTCTTTAAATTTAATTCCGACTCTTCCGAAAACTAAACTCGACCACACACGCGAGTCATAATAAATATGACGAAGGTGCTTGAGACCTTTAGTCGTTGAATGAGGCGTAAATTCTTAAAATGACAAGTCGGGTCGTTAGAGCTGTATGGCGCAAGTGATATATGATGTAATTTCTCCTAGAATAAATATACCAAATATAATAAAATAAAAAAATAGCAGCTATTCGCATGTAATAAAGATATTATAAATATGTTTTTCTTTATAGCTTTTTCATCTTATATGAAATTGTTAGTATTCTTATATGTTGATATTTCAATAATATAGCTTCTTAATTTTTAGTGTTAAGATAGGTTTATGATCATTATTAAGTTATTAAAATAGTATTAGATTATTAAATACTTATCTAAATTGAATATAACTAGTAATCAATATAAATAAAAACACACAATAGTTTAAATATAATATATAATATTTAAGTTTAACTAACTATAATTATATACTTATTTCTATTAGTTTTGAAACTCTAAAGTAATACTTTGTTTAATATGAATTATGATATTTATTATTTACCAAAAAATAAATTATTACTGTATACTAGCTTGTTTTGTTATACAACCCTATATCAGTCATATTAAATTCTTAAATATTTTACAAAAATAAACTTAATAATAGTGAAAGTCTTTAACTATTTTTAAATACATAATACTCAAGAATAAGCATAATAATTCTATATGTCTTGGATATACGGGGGACTTCAACACTATCTTACATCAAGAAGACATAATGCATGGTTCACCTGTACAAGAATATGAGACAAGAGACTTCAGGGAATTCTCAATGAATACCGGATTCTGTGAGGTTAAAACATTTGGAAGGGAGTATACATGGAAAAATAGCCACACATATAGCAAAATCGATAGAGCCATTGCAAATGCAGATTGGATGATCAATATGACCACACAAGTAGTTCATATTTTGGAGCCTTACTTTTCTGATCACTCACCCTTGAGCATCAGTTTCACCGAATCACCTAGAAGAGGAGGAAATCTTTTTAAATTCTTCAATTGCATAGCTGAACATATACAATTTCAACATGCAGTTGAGGAGGGATGGAGCGTACATACGAATAGGAAGAACATGGGATCAGTATGGGACAAACTCAAGGGGTTATACAGAATTTGAAAAGGATCAATACTGAGCAGTTCGTTGGTGTAAATAAGAAGATTAAGGATGTCAGACTACATCTACAAGAGGTGCAAGAGAAGCTAAGTGCCGACTACCTGAATCATGCTAATGGAGGAAGAAAGGGAATTAAAATGTCAATTGGAGAAATGGAGAGATATAGAGGAAAGCATATACAAGCAAAAGTCTAGAATTCAGTGGCTAAAAGAAGGTGATTCTAATACTGCCTACTTCTTTGCCTCCATGAAGCACATGTATTCACAGAATCACATTAGGAACCTTAAAAATGATTAGGGGGAGATACTCCATACTAAAGCTGAGATAATAAAGGAAATAGCTGGATATTATGAGAAATTACTTGGCACATCAACAAATACCCTGCCTTCCTTTGATCCTTCTGTACTTAAGGAAGGATCACTGCTAACTATGGAACAACAAAGAGGGCTGATTTAGCTAGTATCAAGGGTTGAAGTGTACCAAGCTTTGACGGATATTGATGATAGAAAAGCACCAGGGTGTGATGACTTGAATGTTGTTTTCTTCAAAAAAGCATGGCATGTGATAGGGGAGGAGATTACAGAAGCTATCCTTCAGTTCTTCAACACCGCCAACATGCTTAAAGCTATTAACTGCACTTTAGTGACACTAATACCTAAAGTACCGAATCATGAATCTATAAAGGAATTCAGACCCATATTATGTTTCACCATCTTCTAAAAAAATTTCAAAAGTACTAACCAAGAGACTACAAGGGGTGATGGATACTTTGGTTGATACATGTCAATCTGGATTTGTCCTTGATAGGCTAATTACTGACAACATTAACCTAAGCCATGAGTTGATTAAAGGCTACAAGAAAAGTGTTATCACCAAGATGTGTGATGAAATTGGACATGCAAAAAGCTTATGACTCACTTGAGTGAGTATTTCTAGAGCGAGTTATGGTAGGTTTGGGTTTCCCTGTTGTATTTGTGAAGTGGATTATGGGTTGTGTTACCACCGTAACATATTCCATTTTACTTAATGGATGACCGACGCAACCATTTGTGTCCAGGAGAAGACTAAGGCAAGGGGACCCTCTATCCCCCTTCCTTTTTGTAGTAGTAATGGAGTTCCTGACAAGAAAATTGAAGACCCTGAGGCTGATACCAGACTTTAACTACCATCCTAGATGTGAGAAATTGTAGATTGTACAACTAGGTTTTGCTGACGACCTACTTTTGTTTTGCAGGGGTGATATAAGATATGTGTAGTTATTATATGAATGTTTTCTCCAGTTCTCCTACTGCTCAGGACTGTTAGTGAATAAACACAAAAGTTCAATCTTCTTTGGAGGAGTACCTTAGGATATAGAACAAGCTATTCTTAACATATTGGAGATTTCTAAAGGTGCACTACTAGTAAAGTACTTAGGTGTACCACTAAGTTTTAAAAGACTATCAGTATCACAATGCCAAACTTTGGTGGACAGATTAGTAGGGAAAGTCACAACATGGACAGTAAAGTTCTTGTCATATGCAGGGAGACTTCTGCTTAATAAAAGTATCTTGTTCTCAATGCAAACCTTCTGGTGCCAGACATTTATTATTCCTAAAAAGATACTTACTGTGATTGAATCTATATGCAGATGCTATCTTTGGACAAGAGACAATAAGATGACAAAGAAGGCATCACTATCACGTGATAATGTGTGTTATCCTAAGTCAGCGAGAGGGATCAATGTCATTGATATATGCCTATGGAATAAAGCTGCAATATGCAAGCATTTCTGGAACCTGTGCCAAAAGAAGGATAAACTTTAGATACAATGGGTTCATAGCTACTATGTGAAGGGTAAACATATTTGGAGGTGTGACCCTCCACAAGTGTCTAGATGGTTAAAAAAATGATGAAGGCAAATGATACCTTGGAGAAAGCAGGATACTTATATGAAGACATCTTGAAGACCAGTCACCTCTCAATCAAGAAAATATACAACAAACATAGAGGAGATTATCCAAAGGTGAGTTGGAAGAGACTAATGTCGATGCCCCTTTTTTCTCACAAAATTGGGTTTACGAAATTTGGGTATAGGCCAACTCGTTTCCTTTTGGGAATTGGGTTTGAATTAAGAGTCACCACTTAATGATTAAGTGCATTAAGACACTAAGAAGATCTTTGATTTTGAAAACCAGAGATTGGGTAAGGGCTTGAAATTATCCCGAGAGGAAGGTGTTAGGCACTCCCCAAGATCCATTAGTGTGGTTCCTGTCCATACTATAATTGTGACTTTAAGTGCAAATAACAAGTAGACAAATAAGAGTTACAAATATGAGAGGGGGGTTTTCATATAATTGATGTAAGCAATTGAAATTAAAAGAAGTCAAAGAAGCAGAAGTTTGAGAAAAAGCAGTTCTCGAAACTCTGAATCAAATAAACAAGTAAAGAGAAGGGATTTTACCTTATTGTGGTAAGTAATTGAAATTAAAAGAAGTTAAAAAAGCTGAAGTTTGAGAAAAGCAATTTTTTGAAATAAAAGAAACAAGTAAAGGAAAGGGGGTCCTAGGTTTATAAATAATATGGATCACCCCACACACCACCCGGTAACCGTTTATACACGTGGTATTATCGCGTGGCCATCATATCAATATCTACCATTTCTCACCATGTTAAGGTATTAAACGCGGAATGGTCTCATTTTACTTATTGCATGCCACTACCCGCCCCAATCCTATCAGCCTCAGAGGTATTTGGGACTATTAATCCTAAAGGAAAGGGATGTGAGGTTTTATAGTTTCAAAGGACAAAATTCTAAGGCGACAATCAAAACACATATGTAACAAATATGTGGGAGAAGTATATAACAGATAGAAAGGCTCAAACAAACCTCCTTAAAAACAAAGAGAAGCATATAGTTTAGCATGTCTTTACATGTACTGATTAAGGTCTGTTTAAACTTAAGAGTTATGGCAGACTGATCTATTACATATTTCAGATAAGAAGCCCAAATCAGGCATGCCTGTTAGTTGTAGTTAATAAAATCTGATTCAATTTATAAGTTACCTAATGAATTGCCTAAGTGTTGAACGAAAACCTATAAGCATGATATCTATTAGTTTCAGAAAAGAAGTATGCTGATTTGGGGAAAAAAGTTGTCAAAGAGAAATTTTATTTTGGGTGAGACTCACCCAACAAAAGTTGTATAAGGCCATTGTCTTCTTTTGACAAGTGTATTTATGAGTTCCATTCATTGATATTGGATTAATTTAAAATAAAAAAAGAGTTAGTGCACTATGGACGAACTAAAAGGATTAAATAAAATAAAAATAAGATAAAAATAGACTATGGGTCCCACGCTAAACCACAAACATCATGTTAAATGAATTGAAGAATTTTCCTTTTTCTTTCTTACCAAAATACCACCTGAAACAATACCACCACAACACATCATCTTAAATAGGTTCTAGACATTAGGGGTGTACAAAGAAAACTGATAAACCGCACCAAATCGCTAATCCGAGTCAAATCGGGAAAAAAACTCGATCATGGATTGGTGTTGGAAAAAATAACCCGACCATAATTGGTTTGGTTTGTTTTTAACTAAAAAAAATCAAACTGAAACCAAACCAGCCTGATATTACAGTTATTCAATTTTTACAAATATTTTAAACATATAAATATTTATTTTTAATACAATTCATAAATATTTCTTACACTTTTTTACGGTTTTATCTTTAAACATATGATTTCAAATTTGGAATTAACATTCTTGAATGGTCCAATAAATTTTTTAGTTCATAAAGGAAGTAATTCAAATAAACTTGTCACGACACGGATTTTTCACCACCGGGAGTCGTGATGGGGCCTACTATCGGAGCTAGGCAAGCCAAGCATTCAAACATTTTCCGATAACAACACAACATTGATAACAGTAATAAACCTTTAAATAAAAGTGGAAGTCTTTTATGCTTATATAACTGAAATAAAATTTGCGGAAATCGAAACACATTTCTATCCAGAGTCTGGTGTTACTAAATCACGGACTGCTATAGAGTACTAAAAACAAGTCTTAAGTGATATTGCATATTGTTTATCTCGAACAAAGAAAACAAACTAAAACATAGAAGGGGCTTCGGCCTACGAACGCCAGCTAGTCTACCTCGTGAGTCCCTGGACTGAAGACAACTCTCGGGCAATCCTACTGCTGCTGTCCAAAAGCTGCTCCTGGATCTGTGCAAAAAGATATAGCATCATCACAACCATCCTCGTGTACTGGTAAGTGCCTGGCCTAACCCTGGCGAAGTAGTGACGTGGCTAGACCAGACTACTAGATAAACCTGTGTAGATATATATACAAGTACAACAAAATAATAGCGGAAAGTAAACAATTATAACTAGGAGGGGAACATGATTATAGGGTAGCAGATAAGACAGAATATCAAGAATAACAAGGAAACTACATCTGATTCCTTCTAACACAGAATAAGGGAAACCAAACTACTTTCACTTGTTTCAATTTCCTCTCGTTGCAGACGTGCAACTCAATCCCATTTCTCAACATATCACGTGGTAGGAGTACCACTCGATCCCATTTCATAACATCACGTGGTAGGCGTACCACTCGCTCCCATTTCATAATATCAAGTGGTAGGCGTACCACTCAATCCCATTTTGTAATATCACGTGGTAGGTGTACCACTCGCTCCCATTTCATAATATCACGTGGTAGGCGTACCACTTGCTCCCATTTCATAATATCATGTGGTAGGCGTACCACTCGCTCCCATTTCATAATACCACGTGGTAGGCGTACCACTCGATCCCATTTCATAATACCACGTGGTCAGTGTGCCAGACGATCCCATTTCATAACATATAAGTGGTCGGCGTGCCACACGATCCCATTTCATAATATATAAGTGGTCGGCATGCCACACGATCCCATTTAATAATATATAAGTGGTCGGCGTGTCACATGATCCCATTTCATAATATATAAGTGATCAGCGTGCCACACGATCCCATTTTATAATATATAAGTGGTCAGCGTGCCACACGATCCCATTTCTTTCAACACAATACACAAAATAATCCCGGCAAGGTAACAAGATAATATAATAAACTATCCCGGCAAGGGGAAATCCAGCTATAACCAAACTTATTCAATTTCTACTTAACATATTTAAATCAATGCTAAGTCTCAACAATTACCGGCTTAGTGTTTAAAGATTTCCAACCAAGTCCTCATAAACAACAATTAAGAATTCGATAATTTAGCACTACAGGACTCACGGTCATGCTCGACCCTAGTGTATAGATACTCGTCACCATGCCTATACACCATACTCGACAAATAGCAATTAGCAAATAAGACTCTACTCCTATTCCCTCAAGCCAAAGTTAGACCAAACACTTACCTCAAATGCTCCAAAAATCAACTCAATCCTCTAGTATAGCTTTACCCTTCAAATTCACCACAAAACCGCTCGAATCTAGTCACAAATTACTTGAATGTATAAATAAATGCTAATTGAATCAATTTGAATGCATGCAAATGAATTTCCCAAAGTTTTACTCAAAATTTCCCAAAATGCCCCCGACCCACGTGGTCAAAACCCGAGATTCGAACCAAAACCCGATTACCCATTCCCCCACGAGTTCATATATATGATTTGTTTTAAAATAGGACCTCAAATTGAGGTCCAAATCCCCAATTTTAAGAAAACCTAGGTTCTACCAAAAATCCCCATTTTCACCCATGGAAATCTATGATTTTAAGATGAAAACATGTTTAATGATGATAAGGATTGAAGAAATTAAGTGAAAATCAACTTACAATTGAATTGGAAAAGGAAGAGTTCTTGAAAAATCGCCAATGGGTGTTTGGGTTTGAGAAATATAAAAAATGGGGCTTAAAATCGTCTAAGTATGAAAAATGCAGGTTGCAGATGTGGGAATATCACGACCCTAGTTCACCAATTGTGAACATGTTATGACGGCACCTAGTCTTCGCGACCAGGTAAGCCTAACACATTGCGGAAGTAATAACATTTGCGGAATTTATAATCAAAACTAAATAACAGGAATAATGTATAGGGTTGTCACCTAGCACATACACTTTAACACTTTAAAAGTTATGAAACTATCCCCAAGACCCGGAAACCCACAGGCAACACAGACTGAGAATGAAAAACATAATGCTGCTCTAATCATCCGAAAATGTCTATAACAAGGAATAACGGAATATCATCGAGCTAACTACAAGGTAGAGTAAGAGGGAGACTCTTCGGTCTGCGGACGCGGCAGATATACCTCAAGTCTCCGAAAATGGTCATGCAGCTACTAGAACTGTGCCTGTGTAGAGGTACCTGGATCTGCACATGAAAAACATGCGCAGAAGAGGCGTGAGTACACCATAGCGGTACTCAGTAAGTGCCAAGCCTAACCTCGGTTGGGTAATGACGAGGAAAGGTTAGGGATCTACTGAGACAGAAAGAATAAAATAAAAAATATTAACAGTGTTGAAGTCCGATGAAAACTAATGAACACATCAGTGTGGTACGACAGTGCAATGAAATATTATACTGCAAGACAAAACAGAAACACAGAGTAAATACAGCTAAATTACAAGAATACAGATGAGGGTTTCCCAGGATACCGTCCTGTAACCCTTTTCTCAACTGTCCAATGGATCTCCCGAGATACAATCCCGTAGTCCAATTCTCCTATCAATATCAAAGGATCTCCCGGGATACTGTTCCGTAGTCCAATTATTAGTGTGCAAGGGATCTCTGAGGATACCGTCCCGTAGTCCCAAAATAAAAGTGCATACCGTCCCGTAGTCCCAAAGTAAAAATGCAGGGGGATCTCCCGGGAATCAAACCCGTAGCCCCAAAGTAAACAAACAAGGGGTAGCTCCCGGAATCCCGCTTCCGTAGTCCCATGTAAATGCGCAACCAGCATCAGAGAAATATTCAAAAATTAAAGTGCAACAATACAAGGAAACAAATAATACTGGCCTAACATGCTCCACGTAATCACAGTTAAGACAATTTAAACAAATAGGCAACTCGGATCAATTAAACATGCTCTTCTACGCTAGCACATGCTATAATAGCAAGTAAAATAAAGCAAATATGAAAGAAAATCCAAATCAAGTATTTAAGTAAAAATCCGATTTTCAACAATTAGCTCAAGTATGCGCTCGTCACCTCACGTACAAGGCATTCAATTACCGATTATCACATCCTAAGGGACGAAGTTCCCCACACAAGGTTAGGCAAGCCACTTACCTCGAATCGGTGCAAAACCAGCTAGGGAACGATGCCCTTGCCACAAGTATCGGACTCCAAATGGCCCAAATATATTCAATTCAATTACAAATCGTTAATATAATTGTAAACAACTGATTCCACTATTGAAATTAAAGCTAGGGTGCGAAAATTGGTAAAATGACCAAAACGACCCTCCAGCCAACGTCTCGAAATCAAATAATTTTCACATTTTTAGAACCCCTGTACTCTCACGTCTAACCATATAAAAATCTCCCAAATCGGAGGTCAAATGCCCACCCAAAATCACAAAATTAAGCCTAAGAAGTCTTACCCATTTTTCTCAATTTAGACCTTGAATTTGAATTTTAATGGTCGATTTAGCTAGGAAATGATGGAATATAACTAGAAGGGATCAAAGCAACGTTACCCAATGATCTTCTCTTCAACGTTAATCTTGTCTTCAAAATCAAGATATGGCCTAAATAAGCTGTGTATCAAGTGCATAAAAGCTGCTGGGGCATTGGTCAGCCCAAAAGACATAACAAGGAACTCGTAATGACCATACCGAGTCCTGAGAGCAGCCTTCGAGATATCTGGCTCCTGAATCTTCAAATGATGGTAACTTGAGCGCAAATCAATCTTGGAAAACACTTGTGTGCCCTGAAGCTGATCAAACAGATCATCAATACGAGGTAAAGGATATTGGTTCTTCACTGTAACTTTGTTCAACTGGCGATAATCAATGCACGTACGCATAGAACTGTCCTTCTTCTTCATAAACAAAACATGGGCTCCCATGGTGAAACACTGGGTCGAATGAAACCCTTACCCAATAATTCCTGTAACTGATCCTTCAACTCCTTCAACTCAGGAGGAGCCATGCGATATGGGGGAATGGAAATGGGCTGAGTGCCCGACAACAGATCAATGCCAAAATCAATATCTCTATCGGGAGGCATGCCCGGAAGATCAGTTGGAAACACATCGGGGAAGTCCCGTACCACTAGAACTGAATCAACAGAAGGGGTGTCAACACTGACATCCTTCACATAAGCTAAATAAGCAGCACACCCCTTCTCAACCATACGTTGAGCCTTAAGGAAAGAAATAACCCTGCTGGGAGTATGATCTAAGGTACCACAACACTCAATACGTGGAACACCTGGCATAGCCAGCGTGACGGTCTTGGCGTGATAATCAAGAATAACATGATGGGGCGATACCCAGTCCATGCCCAGAATAATATCAAAGTCAACCATATCGAGTAATAATAGATCAACCCTGGTCTCAAAACCACGAATAGTAACCAAACATGACCGGTACACGCGGTCCACAACAAGAGAATCTCCCACAGGAGTAGAAACATAAACGGGGGCACTCAAAGAATCCCGAGGCATACCTAAATGTGAAGCAAAATAAGAGGACACATATGAATAAGTAGAGCCGGTATCGAATAGAACCGATGCCTCTCTGTGACAAACCAAAATAATACATGTGATAACAGAATCGGAGGCAACCGCCTCGGTTCAAGCAGGAATGCAATAATATCTGGCCCGACCCATCTCACAAGGGCGACCTCTATCTCCCCGGCCTCCTCCCCTGGCTGGCTGGGCAGGTGGGGCAGCAGTGGAAGCTGGAACCATAGCCCGAGAACCCTGAGAAGCATGCTGTGGATGAACAGTCTGTGTAGATGCACCCCTACCAAGTCTGGGGTCCCTAACCAAGTGACGTGTATCTCCATACTCGAAGCAAGCTCTGGGAGGACGTGGTGGCTGGGACTGGGGGCGCATAATAAGGCTCCTGAGGTACTGGTGGAGCTGGAGTACCACCGGCTGCTGGCAAGGCTGAATGAACAGGGCGACCAGAATAACCCCTGCCATAACGTCCGGCTGATGAAGTATGGGCACCAGAGTAATGACCCGACTCTCGAGACCTCTTGGCCTCCCTCTCCCCTCGCTTCCTAGCGAGCATACCCTCAATCCATCTAGCAATGCTCACTACCTGCTGGTAGGGAATATCCATCTCTAACTCTCGGGCGATGTTGGACCGGATGGGCAGAATAAGACCCTCGATAAACCTCCAAACTCTCTCCCAAACTGTGGCGACCAAAGCCGGTGCATGTCTGGCCAACCTGGTGTAACGGATGGCATACTCTGAGACTGTCATAGCACCCTGGCACAAACACTCAAACTCCGCGCGCCATGAATCCCTGAGGTTCTGGGGAAAAAACTCCCTCATAAACATGTCTGAGAACTGGGTCCAAATCAGTGAGGCATACTCGACTGGACTATCCAACTCATAAGTACGCCACCAATCATAGGCGGCTCCGAAGCTGAAAGACACCCCACTAGACTCCACTATTCCTATAGTACGAAGAATGCGATGACACTCCTCCAAGAATCCCAAGGCATCATCTGAAGCTAGGCCACTGAACACTGGAGGATCATATTTCTT
>MU698058.1:138555-159997 GCA_026770625.1 Nicotiana glauca
GGCATACTCTGAGACTGTCATAGCACCCTGGCACAAACACTCAAACTCCGCGAGCCATGAATCCCTAAGGTTCTGGGGAACAAACTCCCTCATAAACATGTCTGAGAACTGGGTCCAAGTCAGTAAGGCAGACTCGACTGGACTGTCCAACTCATAAGTACGCCACCAATCATAGGCGGCTCCCCGAAGCTGAAAGGCGGTAAAAGAAACCCCACTAGTCTCCACTATGCCCATAGTACGAAGAATGCGATGACACTCCTCCAAGAAGCCCAAGGCGTCATCTGAAGCTAGGCCACTGAACACTGGGGGATCATATTTCTTGAACCTCTCTAGCCTGCGCTGCTCGTCCTCTGAGACAGCTGACCCATCCCTGGGCTGTACTGGTGCTGCAGGCATTACAGGAATAACCTCTGGAACCTGCTCCATCAGCACTCTCTGCTCAGGAGTGCGGGCTGCGGGAGTCTGGGCCCCTCCCCCAGCCCGAGATGTGGCTGCAGCAAGGGGAAGTAACCCCACCTGAGCCAAAGTAGTGTACATGCTCATGAACTAAGTCAGGGTCTCCTGGAGAGCTGGAGTAGTAGTAGCTGTAGTAGGTGTACCAGGTGCCTGTGCTCCAACTAGATCTGCTGGCGGTACCTCAGTGACAGTGCGCGCGGGTGCTGTGGTTCCACCTCGGGCGCGTCCTCGACCTCTACCCCGGCCCCGGCCTCTGACGGCGGCAGCAGGGGGCGCGGGTGCCTCGTCCTCTCGTATAGCACGTGTCCTCACCATCTGTGAGAGAATAGAAGACAAAAGTTTAGAATTGGTGTCAAAATATCGCACGACAAGGAATTCAAAAGAAATGAAGATTTTCCTAAACAGTTACATAGCCTCTCATAGATAAATACGGACGTCTCCGTACCGATCAGCGAGACTCTAATAAAGTGGCATGTGTCCCGTGACTCCTATGAACCTAGAGCTCTGATACCAACTTGTCACGACCCTAGTTCACCAATTGTGAACACGTCATGACGGTACCTAGTCTTCGCGACCAGGTAAGCCTAACACATTGCGGAAGTAATAACATTTGAGAAATTTATAATCAAAACTAAATAACAGGAATAATGTATACGGTTGCCACCTGGCACATACACTTTAACACTTTAAAAGTTATGAAACAATCCCCAAGCCCTGGAAACCCACAAGCAACACAGAGCGAGAAGGAAAAACATAATGCTGCTTTAATCATCAGAAAATGTCTATAACAAGGAATAACGGAATATCATCGAGCTAACTACAAGGTAGAGTGAGAGGGAGACTTTTCGGTCTACGGACGTGGCAGATTTACCTCAACTCTCCGAAAATGGTCATGCAGCTACTAGAAGTGCGCCTGCGTAGAGGTACCTGGATCTGCACATGAAAAACATGCGCAGAAGAGGCGTGAGTACAACACAACGGTACTCAGTAAGTGCCAATCCTAACCTCGGTTGGGTAGTGACAAGGAAAGGTCAGGGCTCTACTGAGACAGAAACAATAAAATAGCAAAATATTAACAGTGTTGAAGTTTGATGAAAACTAATGAAAACAACAGTGTGGTACGACAATTCAATGAAATATAATACGGCAAGACAAAACAGAAACACAGAGTAAATACAGCTAAATTACAAGAATACTGATGAGGGTTTCCCAGGATACCGTCCTGTAGCCCTTTTCTCAACTGTCCAATGGATCTCTCGGGATACCGTCCCGTAGTCCAATTCTCATATCAATATCAAAGGATCTCCCGAGATACCTTCCCGTAGTCCAATTATCAGTGTGCAGGAAATCTCCCAGGATACCGTCTCGTAGTCCCAATATAAAAGTGCAGGGGGATCTCCCGGGATACCGTTTCGTAGTCCCAAAATAAAAGTGCAGGGGGATCTTCCGGGATACTGTCCCGTAGTCCCAAAGTAAAAATGCAGGGGGATCTCCCGGGAATCAAACCCGAAGTCCCAAAGTAAACAAACAAGGGGGAGATCCCAGAATCCCGCTTCCGTAGTCCCAATGTAAATGCGCAACCAACATCAGAGAAATATTCAGAAATTGAAGTGAAACAATACAAGTCAACAAATAATATTGGCCTAACATGCTCCACGTAATCACAGTTAATACAATTTAAACAAATAGGCAACTTGGATCAATTAAACATGCTCTTCTACGCTAGCACAGGCTATAATAGCAAGTAAAATAAAGCAAATATGAAAGAAAATCCAAATCAAATATTTAAGTAAAAATCCGAGTTTCAAAAATTAGCTCAAGTACGTGTTCGTCACCTCACGTACAAGGCATTCAATTACCAATTATCACATTCTAAGGGACGAAGTCCCCCACACAAGGTTAGGCAAGCCACTTACTTTGAACCGGTGCGAAACCAACTAGTGAACGATGCCTTTGCCATGAGTATCCGACTCCAAATGGCCCAAATATATTCAATTCAATTACGAATCATAAATATTATTGTAAACAACTGATTCCACTATTAAAATTAAAGCTAGGGCACGAAAATAGGTAAAATGACCAAAATGCCCCCCAGCCAACGTCTCGGAATCGAACAATTTTCACATTTTTAGAACCCCCGTACTCTTACGAGTCTAACCATAAAAAAATCTCTCAAATCGGAGGTGAAATGCCCACCCAAAATCACAAAATTAAGCCTAAGAAGTCTTACCCATTTTTCTCAACTTTAGACCTTGAATTTGAATTTTAATGGTCGATTTAGCTCGGAAATGATGGAATATAACTAGAAGGGATCAAAGCAACGTTACCCCATGATCTTCTCTTTAAAATTGACTCAAAATTGCCTTCTCTCGAGCTCTCAATTGATTTTTCTAACTTTGAAATAAACCCTCGGATTATCCCTTTTCAGACCCGTGATTTTCGCTTTTGCTGCCTAGGGACCGCTTCTGCGGTCCCGCTTTTGCATTGAGACTAACCGCTTTTGCGGTTCAACCTAAGAGGGCAGTGTCCGCTTTTGCGTACTCAAAACTGCATCTGCGATTCTGCTTACGCTGGAAGGAGACCATTTCTGCGGTTCTCCTGGGATGGGGAAATTCCGCTTATGCGAAGAAATGGCCGCTTATGCGGCCCCGCATCTGCGGTGAGGAAGCCACTTATGCGACTCAGCTTCTGCGGCTCCAGGACCGCAGAAGCGAAAATACCAGAAGCCTGCTGTAACTTTTTCCTTCTAACTCCAAACTTTGCCCGTTGAGCATCCGAAATCATCCCGGGACCCCCGGGACTCCAACCAAAAGCACCAATACCACCTAATACCTTATTCGAACTTGTACCAATCCTCGAAACACCTCAAACAACACCGGAAGCCCGATTAAATCAAGGATTCAAGCCTAAGAACTTCAAATTCTATCAAAATACGCTTTCGATCAAAAACCTAACCAAACCTCGTTCGAATGACCTGAAATTTTGCACACACATCGCAAATGACATGACAGAGCTACAGAAACTTCCGGAATTCCAATCCGACCCTCGGATCAAAAATTCACTATTGGACCGGAAACCTAAAAATCTCAAATTTCGGCATTTCAAGGCTAAATGAGCTACGGACCTCCAAATTACATTCCAAACATGCTCCAAACCCCGAAATCACCTAATGGAGCTAACAGAATCATCGGATTTCCATTCCGAGGTCGTCTTCACTCTGTTCTGAATATGGACCATTTTTCAACTCTTAAGCTCTCATTTAGGGACCAAGTGTCCCAAGACACTCCGAATTCTAATACCGAATGTCCCGGCAAACCAAGATAGCAGAAAATGAACTTAGGGAAAGCAGTTAATGGGGAATTGGGGCATAAATTCAAAAAACGACCGGTCGGGTCGTTACAGGGAAATACAAGCCCAGGTTTGCAATTGCGAACCCAGTAGGTTTAGGAAATACGAGGTCGAGTTTCGCATTTGCGAACTCTGAGAGATTCTGCGTTGTTCTCATTTGCGATAGAATATGTCGCATTTGCGACGACCTTTGATCGCATTTGTGGGCAGACCTTCGCATTTGCGATGGATAGCTTCGCATTTGCAAAGTGGGATGCCTAGGAAGGGTCGCGCAATTGCGAGGCTGACTTCGCATTTGCGAAGCCTGCAGGTCAGGCATACTAGCAGTTTTAAAAATGCTCAAATGCAACTCATGGCCTATCCAAAACTCACCCGAGCCCTCGGGGCTCCAAACCAAATATGCAAACAACTTTAAAAACATCCCACAGACTTAATCGTGCGATCAAATCGCCAAAATAACATCATATATATATATAGAATCAAGCCTCAAATCACATGATTTCTTCCAATTTTTCATAAAACACAAATTTTTCCATTTTAAGTCCGAAACATGTCAAATGACGTCCGTTTTCAACCCAACTTTACAGAAAGCGCTTAATATATATTTAAGACCTGTTCCGGGCATCGGAACCAAAATACGAGCCCGATACCATAGTCTTTTAAATAATTTTCCTTTTCATTTTCCTTAATAATTCCATAAAATAATTTCACAAAAAAATTCTTTTCCTTGGGTTCTAGACCTCGGATTTCAACTCCGGGCATATGCCCGAGTCCTATATTTTTCTACAGACCTTCCGGGACCGTCCAATCTCGGGTCTGAGTCCGTTTACCCAAAATGTTGACCAAAGTCAACTTTAATCATATTAATATCAAAATTCATCATTTTTCACACAGAATTCATATTTAAGCCTTCCGGCTACATGCCCAGACTGCGCACGCAATTTGAGGCAAGTAAAAGTAAGGTTTTTAAGGCCTCGAAAATACGGAACGAATGAGAAAACAGGTGATGACCCTTTGGATCGTTACAAAACTTCACATAAATACTAATGCTAACAAAGAAAATTCAATTCAACACTAGAAATGACAATAGTGTTAGATATCTATTTTTTAGTTTTGCATTGTTTATATTAAAAATGCATAACTTAGTTTATCTTTTTTTTTGTGCTTAGTTGTGTAACTAATATACTTATAGTTGTAATTATTTGAGCATGACTTATATAGTACTTTTAGATTATGTTAATATTTATTATGGCTTATTACTTAGTAATATTTTCTTTATGGATTTTAGTATTTTTGTTATTAAATATTTTAGTACAATGCTATGACTCACCTCATATTATTGTATTATTTTCTTGAAAAATACATTATATAGTTGTATCCTTGTAGGACTAGAAAAATATATGGAGCACAAGTTATATATTGTGGGATGAAGACTTATCGGAAAAAAAACCCAGAAAACCCGAAAAAACGAAAATCCCTAGAAAATTCGAGATTGAAAAACCCGATTTTGTTGGTTTGGTTTGGTTTGGTTTATAGATTTAAAAATCCGACACTATTAGTTTGATTTGGTAATTAAAAAATCCAAACCAACCCAACCTATGTACACCCCTACTAGACACTGAAGCTCTTGTACACTTGAAATTAGTAATACCAAGATACAAAATTCACTTGTCATATTAGTGTAATATCCTGAAGTAAATTATTTAAGAACACCCCTAAAAAGAGTACAAAAGCAGATTCAAATATATTTACACAAAATAAAGGGTCTTATTATGCCTCAATTTATGCCAACATTGGTTATTGCTTGAGCTTGGTTTTGACTGCAAGCTTGCTTCTTGAGTCAACAATTGGGTGAAAGTATTTTTTGAATCTCCATATAGCTGCATATTTGAAATTGGAAGAAAAATACATATTAAAATTATTAGATGAAAGAAAGGTGCAAAAACCATTAACAAAAAATATGTAACTTGACATGTATAGAGATTAAATGTCAAGAAAAGCAAATCCTTCTTAGAACACAAAATTAGAAAATAAACTTACAACGATTTTTTTCCAAAGTTGACCAATTATACATACTGAAACTAAGTCCTTGATAAGATACATAAATAAGGAGCATTTTATTAATAAAAAAGACACAAATTTTATATTGACAAGAAGAGTATTTTGTGAGCAACTAAAATGAATTTAAAAGATACAAACTATGATAATAATAAAAAAAAAATAAGAAGAAGAAGACAATTATGTACATAATGTATATGAAATATTACGTTTGGATAGAATGTTGTTTTCCTTTGCTTGAATATAAATTTGTTGTAGCCTTCTTCTCAACTCTTTAAAAGTCAGAAGAAGAGCAAGTGCTTATATACCCATAAAAAACCTCTTCCTCTTTCAATATAGGACAATGTCCCTTTGCCAAGGGGAAACTTAAAATTTCTCTTAAAATTTTCATTTCACTCTATTTCTCGTTCACCCTATTTTAAGCATATCATATACTTAAAATTCCAACACACATTACACTAACTCATTTTTTTAATTTAAATTAATCCAATGGCAGATGGTAAGAACAAGTAAGGAAAACTCTTCAATTCATTTAACATGTTGTTTGTGGGTTTTCGTGGGACCCGCAGTCCATTTTATCTTATTTTTATTTTATTTAATCCTTTTAGTTGGCCCACAATACACTAACTCTTAGTTGGCCCACAATACACTAACTCTTTTTTTTAAAAATTAATTCAATATCAAAAGAAGACAAAGGCCTCATACAAAATAAAATTTCTTTCAGTTACAGGAGTATAAATTCTACAGTCATTATTGTTACTACTGATTTTAAACTTATAAGCGAATGGACGATTCAGATTTAGCTGATAATTTCTATAGACATGCTTTCTAGGCGTTACTGCTTTTAAAACACTTTTTACAATCGAAACAAGAGTGTAGAAATCGTATAGGCATGGTATCTAAATGATGTTAGTTATTTAAACCTATTAAACAGGTTTGCCTAGTGATAGATGCAGATGTAAAAATTCAGGAAGTCCTACAGGAATATTATCTATATGATATACACTATTTCAGAGAAGCCTATAGACATGGTCTCTATATGAGATACAAAAATGCAGAAACCTATAGTCATGGTCTCTATATGAGATGCAACAGTGCAGAAACCTATAGACACAATCTCTATATGAGATGCAACAATGCAGAATCTTATAGACATGGTCTCTATATGAGATGCAATAGTACAAAATCCTATAGATATGGTCTCTATATGAGATGCAATAGTGCAGAAACCTATAGACATGGGCTTTATAAAAATGCAGAAGTGAAAGATGAAAACAGGATACATGAGTGCAGAAGTGTAAATATTCCCTATGAATATGATATATACCCTTTTGTATGCATGATTGACCCTCCCCTTTTCACTAACAATCCCAATAGTTATTACAACCTAGAATGAATACGAAAAAGTAAAATTACATCAGAGAACAAAAATTTACAACAAAGGAGAGCCTGATTTAGGTTTCCTGCCTGAAGCATGATGTAAACCAACTCCAAAGATAAAGATCCAAAGCCTTTCTCATTTGGGGTGTGTCAGAGTTCCCTAAGAGCCTCATGGACTCCGGGCACTGCTCATACCCAAATACGTTACAAGATTGAGTCATAGTGCAGTGTGGAAGAGCCAACCCTCAAGTTTTCAAGTTCCGAGGGAGCTTAAGGTCCCAAGACAAGGCTCACAGGAGGCGGCATAACTTAGAAACTAGGAATGAGTGTAAGTGCATAGAGGGAATTTTGGGAAAAAGCAAAGACAGGCTAGTAGCCAAACCTAGTAATTGGAGTGCTGGCACACCCCAACCAGCCTATTAGGCCACATTGTTTGGGAGTTAGGATCCACTAAGGGACCAAGTCAAAACATGAGAAACAACTTGGATGTTTCCATGTTCTGAACTTCAACTCAAACACATAAAAGGGGACAGGGGTGCAGGGATTCACAGTAGGAGCATATGCAAAGAAATTGACATGCTGATTAACATTAAACATAGGCAGTAAAGTAAGCATATGTGTTGAAGCTGTAAAATAAACACATTGGGATGAGGCTGAAAACCAAACTAGAACATACCAGTTTCTGGGAAACAATAGAAGAAAGCAGTAGTCTTGTAAAGCCAAAGTGCAAGCAAATAGTCAGAATGTTATGATTAGAGAACTATGATACTTAAGCAGGGTAAAAGTGTTGAATTGAGATGTGTGATTGAAAGTGTCGAATTCAAGGTGTGTTGGTGAGAAAGGAGTCGTGCCCTTTTTATAGTTTAGAAGGCAAGCAGAATAAGGTAGGAGAATAATTTGAAAATCAATTACGAAAGTTTCCCTTTAATTAAGGGATTCTGATTTCAAATGGGTAAAAATAATTAAGGAAAGAGATTGATCAAAACCTTTTCCAAAGCAGTACAAGAGGGTAAGTACACATGGATTTATTTAAGGAAAAAGTCTGGCAGAACACGGTTTGTGCAAATAAGGAAAGAAAATCCTTTAACAGCCAGTAAATCACAATGTCTGAATTTGGTATGGATGAATCTAGTCAAAAAAAGTGAAGAAAGGTTTTACCTAAGGAAAATCAGTAACAATCAATAAAACCTAAAAAAAGGATTCTGAATCAAACATAAGTTGGAAAACGTTTTTGGAAGAAAGAATTCATCACACATATAAAAACATACAGCCATGCTTAAGCACGAAGAATATCATGCTAATCAGTAGAAGAGTCTAGCATAGAAAAAGTTCAGAGTCGTAAACATAGAAGTTCAAACTTAGCTCATAGACTCAGAATGAGTCTAAAAGAGTCAAGGGTTCCAAATGGAACCCTAGTTGAAAGACCTGACCAAACCTTGTTAAAAACCCCCAAATTCTAGGGTTTCCACTTCGAATCAGATATAGAGACGAGGAGGCAAGTAATTGAAAAAGGCTTAGAGATCTCTTTCAGAGACTCATGAGAAAACAAAGAGATACCATAGCATGTTCGAAACAACAGAGTGAAGAAACTGATTTGAAGCATAGTGAGAGTAGAAGGAACATGTTTAAGAAAAACCTGATACTTAAACAAGTTCAGAAGAGGAAAGAGATAGTATAACATTTAAGAAAACAGTTGAAGAAACATGTTTAAAGGGAACTCAAACAAGGTTCAGTAGAAGGCAAACAAAGAACTAAAAACTTAATAGAAAATACAGTAGAGGAACACAAGGATATCGGAAAAGCCTAGCAAAAGAACACATAGGGAAACATATGAGAGCATGGTATAGAAACACAGTAGGAAGATGAAACATAGAAAGCACAGAAGAACACATATAGTAGTAAGAAATCATTAGAAAGCAGTAGAAGCACATGCGTGGTAAAAGGACATAAACATATAAGCAAAGTGGGGACAACTACACACAGAGAAAGAGAAAGAAAAGTTGGAGAAACATTTTAAACTTTTTAGAAACCTTAAATTGGAAAGAAGTAATTTTTTGAAAGAAAAATTGGGGAAAATGTTTAAAGACTCAAGTAGAGCACAAACTTGTAATAGATCTAAGAAAAAAATCTGAGAAAACCTCGATAGCTTGGGTTTCAGAGGAACCCTAAAACAAGAAAGACTCGGAAAAGGTCTGATCTGAGTCGGATAAGTCAGAGATAGGCTCATAATGCTTGTATATGCTGGAGCAAGCCCGGAGAGGCCATAAAACCTTAAATCGGAGAAGATCTGAATGGACACCATCGAGGTCAGACCTTGAAACTTCGAACATCAAGTGTTTAAGAGCAGAGAGAGATGGGTTCAAGCCATCCATGGCCGGAGAGTCCATAGATTCCGGTGAGGTTGTAGTTGAAGATGGTGAGAGAGGCTAAGGTTTCAAGAACCTTCGAGAGAGTTTAAGAGAGGGGATGTATTAAGAAGCGACTGATAGAATGAAATGAGTTAGGGTTAGGGGTGCGGGCATATTAAAAAAGGTAAGGAGCGATCGTGGCTATTGACACCAACGGGTCAAAACGCCCTTAAACTACTCGGATTGACACCAAATTTTACGGGTAGGTCTTAACTGATATTTCGGACCTGTACCAAGTTTCAGAATCAAAATCCGAACCCGATACCTATAAAAACAATGATTTCTTAGTATATTTAATTCTTTGAAACATAAACTTAACAATTTTACATAAAAATCATTACTCGGGCTAGGGATATCGGAATTCAATTATGGGCATACGCCCAGGTCCCATATTTTCCCGCGGATCCTCAAAAATGGTCAAATCACAATTTCGGGTATGTTTCCCAAAAATGTTGACCGAAGTCAAACTTGGCCTTTTTTAAAGGAACTTAAAGAAGCAACTAGGCTTAATCTCGCTAAGACTCTTCTAACTTCCGAACCACCCGTCCCCGCAAGTCATAAATTAGCTAAAGCAAGTGCGGAAAGTATTATTTAGGGCAACGGGGTTCGAAAATGCAAAATGACCAGTCGGGTCGTTACATCCTCCACCTCTTAAACAAATGTTTGTCCTCGAACGGACATAGAAAAGTACCTGGACTGCTGAATAAGTGGGGATATCGGTTCCGCATGTCCTCCTCGGACTCCCAGGTCGCCTCCTCTATTGGTTAGCCAATCCACTGGACTCTTACTGCAGAAATACTCTTGGACCTCAACTGGCGGCCCTGTCTATCGACAATGGTAACTGGCTGCTCCTCGTAGCCCAAGCTCTCATCTAACCGAATGGTACTGAAATCCAACACATGCGAATAGTCAGCATGATACTTCTGGAGCATCGACACATGGAAGACTGGATGAACTCCTAATAAACTGGGAGGTAAATCAAGCTCATAGGCAACCTCCCCAACTCGCCTCAGCACCTCAAAGGGGCCAATAAACCTTGGGCTCAACTTGCCCTTCTTTACGAATCTCATAATGCCCTTCAGGGGCAAAACCTTCAAGAGAACCTTCTCGCCAACCATACATGATACATCACGCGCCTTCTGATCCGCGTAACTCTTCTACCTGGACTAAGCTGTGCGGAGTCTCTCCTGAATCAACTTTACCTTATCCAAGGCATCCTGGACCAAATCTGTACCAAGCAGCCTAGCCTCACCAGGCTCAAACCACCCGATCGGAGAACGAAAATGCCGACCATATAAGGCCTCATACGCGACCATCTCTATGCTGGACTGATAGCTGTTATTATATGCAAACTCCGCCAAGGGTAAGAACTGACCCACTGCCCTCTAAAGTCAATCACGCATGCTCTAAGCATATTCTCTAAAATCTAAACTGTCCGCTCCGACTGCCCGTCGGTCTGAGGATGAAATGCCGTGCTAAGCTCCACGCGGGTCCCCAACTCACTCTGTACAGCTCTCAAGAAATGGGAAGTGAACTGAGGGCCTGTGTCTGATATGATGGAGACCGGCACACCGTACAACCTCACTATCTCCCGAATGTAAATCTGAGCATACCTCTCTGCCGTATAAGTAGTCGCCACTGGAATGAAATGGGCGGACTTGGTCAATCTATCCACAATAACCCACACTGAATCAACCTTCTACTGAGTCCGCGACAACCCAACCACGAAATCCATAGTGATGCGCTCCCACTTCCATTCCGGAATGGGCATTTGCTGAAGTAGGCCACCTGGCCTCCGGTGCTCATGCTTGACCTGCTGGCAATTCAAGCATTTAGCTGCATACTCCGCAATGTCCTTCTTCGTCCTCCGCCACTAGTAATGCTGCCTCAAGTCACAATACATCTTCATGGCACCTGGATGAATGGAGTACCTCAAACTGTGTGCCTTCTCTAGAACTCTCTCTCTCTCTCTCTCTCAAGCCATCAACATTAGGAACACATACACAGCCCTGAAGCCGTAACACACCATCCTCGCCAATAGAAATCTACTTAGTGCCTCCCTGAAGATCTGTCGAGAACTGCCAAATGTGGATCATCGAAATGTCGGGCCTTAATATGCCCCAATAACGAACACTGAGCAACCACACATGATAGAACCCGGCTGGGCTTTGAAATATCCAATCTCACAAGTCCGTTAGCTAAAGACTAAACGTACAGAGCTAATGGTCACATCTCAGCAGGGATGAATGCTAAGCTACACATACTCTCTGCCTTCCTACTCAAGGCATCCACAACCACATTTGCCTTGCCGGGGTGATAAAGAATGGTAATGTCATAATCCTTTAGTAACTCAAGCCACCTGCGTTGCCTCAAATTAAGATCCCTCTACTTGAGCAAATGCTGCAAGCTGCGATGGTCTGTGTAAACCTCACATGGCACTCCATATAGATAATGCCTCCATATCTTAAGAGCATGAACAATCACCGCCAATTCTAGATCGTGCACAGGGTAATTCTTCTCATGAACTTTCAGCTGACATGAATCATATGCAATAACTCACCCCTCCTGCATCAATACACATCCCAAGCCAACGCGAGAAGCATCGCAATACACTGTATACATCCTGAACCGGAAGGCAATACAAGAACTGGTGCCGTAGTCAAAGCCGTCTTGAGCTTCTGGAAGCTCTCCTCACAATCATCGGACCAACAGAATGGGGCACCCTTTTGGGTCAATATGGTCAGAGGTGATGCCATAGATGAAAAGCCCAGCACAAATCGTCGGTAGTAACCTGCTAACCCCAGGAAACTCCTGACCTCCGTCACTGAAGTAGGTCGTGGCCAACTCTGAACTGCCTCAATATTATTAAGATCCACCTTAATACCCTCTCCTAACACTATATGCCCCAATAATGCCACTGACTCTAGCCAAAACTCACACTTGGAGAACTTAGCATACATCTTCTACTCTCGCAAGGTCTGAAGCACTATTCTCAAATGCTGCTCGTGCTCCCCCAAGCTTCGCGAGTATATCAAGATGTCGTCAATGAAGATGATAACAAAGGAATCGATATAAGGCCTGGACACCCTGTTCATCAAATCCATAAATGCTGCTGGGGCATTAGTCAAGCCAAATGACATCACCAGGAACTCGTAGTGTCCATATGTAGTCTTGAATGCAGTCTTCAGAATATCTGAATCCCGAATCTTTAGCTGATGATACCCTGACCTTAAGTGTATCTTAGAGAACACCCTAGCACCCTGCAACTGATCAAATAAATCATCAATATAGGGCAATGGATACTTGTTCTTGATGGTGACTTTGTTCAACTAGCGGTAATCAATGCACATCCGCATAGTCCCATCCTTCTTCTTCACGAATAGCACTGGTGCACCCCAAGGAGATATACTGGGCCTAACAAATCTCTTTGATAACAACTCCTCCAACTGCTCCTTCAGCTCTTTCAGCTCTTTCAGCTCCTTAGGAGACACATGGTATGGTGGAATAGACATAGGTTGAGTGCCTGGAGCTAAATCAATATAGAAATCAATATCATGGTCCGGAGGCATGCCAGGAAGATTAGAAGGAAAAACATCGGCGAACTCTCAGACTACTGGCACTGTATCAATCGTCGGAGACTCTGCGGCGGTGTCTCGCACATAAGCTAGATAAGCCAAGCACCCCTTCTCCACCATGCGTTGAGAAACAGTCTTGGCATGGCAATCTAGAATAGCGTGATATGGAGATAACCAATCCATGCCCAGGATAACCTCAAAATTGATCATATCGTGCAATAGAAGATTTGCTTTAGTCTCAAAACCATAGAAAGTAACCACACAAGACTGGTAGACCCGGTTCACAACCATAGAATTGCCCACAGGAGTGGACACATGAACAGGAGCACCCAAAGGCTCAGGAGAAATAGTCAGGAAACGAGCAAACAGAGATGATACATAAGAATAAGTGGACCCTGGATCAAATAATACCGATGCATCTCTACTGTTGACGGAGATAATACCTGTGATGATGGCATCTGAGGCCAATGCATCCGGCCTGGCTGGAAGAGCATAGAATCTGGTTGGAGCACCGGGTGTCTGGCCTGCACCTGACTGAGGAGTAGCTGGCTGACCTCTCCCTGTCTGGCCTCCACCTTTGGATCGACCTCTGCCACTCTACCCTCCACCTTTAGGTTGCTGGGCCGCTGGGACTAGAGCCATGGGCTGCTATCGGTGCTGTACTGCCTTGCCCCTAAGCCTGGGGCAGTATCTCCTCATGTGCACTGTGTCACCGCACTCAAAAAAACATGGTGCAGCGACCTACTGCCCTGATGACAGTCCCGGATGACTTGTAGATCCCGTGGAAGGAGCCTGGATTGTCGGTGGACGATATGAAGTCTCCGGCATAGCATTGAAGTAGGGACCAGAAGAGCCCTGAGGACCTGAATATCCACTGGAAGAACCCTGAATAGCTGGCGGGCGGTAGGAACTCTCTGGCATGGCACTGAAATAGGGGCGTGCTGGAGCACCCCGAGCGGGAGGTAGTGGTGCTCAAGATGGGGGCCTACTGGGCTGACCCCTCCCACACTGACATCTGCCCCTACCTGGGGCACCTCTGAACTCTCCAAAGAATATGGTTCTCTTGTCCTGCTGTATCTGCTCCCTACCCCTCTAATGATACCCCTCAAACCGACGAGCAATCTCGACCACAAGCTGGTACTCTGTACCCATCTCCACCTCTCGGGCCATACCCGATCGAATACTGGGCTGCAACTCGGCGACAAACCTCTGCACTCTCTCTACATCTGTAGGAAGTATCATAAGTGCATGGTGAGATAACTCAGAAAACCTCACCTCGTAGTTGGTCACAGACATCTGACCCTACTCAAGGTGCTCAAACAGATACCGCAGCTCTTCCCTTTCAGAGGGCAGAATATACCTATCCATGAATAACTGTACGAACGTACCCCAAGTGATGGGAGGAGAACCGGCGGGCCTACCAAGAATATAGGAATGCCACCATCTACGGGACCTACCCTCAAGCTGAAAAGTAGTGAAGTCGACTCCAAGCGATAATAATATCCTCATAGCATGCAGTCTATCCCTACACCTATCGATGAAATCCTGAGCGTCCTCATGACACTCACCTCCGAAGTCTGGGGGTGAATTCTGGTCCATCTGTCTAGTAACTTCTACGGATCAAACTCCACAGCTGGCCAACGCTGGGGTACCACTGCAGCAACTAGCTGAACCCCCTCTGCGGGAAGTGCACCCGGTGTCTGGTATATCGCAGCTGCATGACCTGGAGCCTGAGCAGTAGGGGTCTGTACTCCCCCTCCTGCTTGCGACGTAGCTGGGTCTACTGGAAATAAACTAGCCTGAGTCATGGTGTCCATGAACCGGAGCATACGACCCATGACCTCCTGAAATCCCGGCGCAGTCATGAAATCCGCCAAAGTAGGCACAGCTGTGGGCACCTCGCCCTGCTCCTCAATAGTGGGATCCCTCATAGGGTCTGCTGGTGGTGCAATTGGAATAGCTCTGGGACGCCCTTGTCCCTTACCACAGGCCGGTGCCCTCCCCCGGCCTCTACCTCGGCCTCTGGCAATGGGGGGAGCAGCTCCTCCTGGGTCCGGAACATCGGCGGTACGAGTCCTCACCATCTGTGAGAGAATAGAAGAGGAAATTTAGTATACTGACCACTGCACGATGGAAATATGAATAAAGAGTAGTCTTTCCTAACACCCTATAGCCCCTCGAAGATAAATACAGACGTCTCCGTACCGATCTACAAGACTCTATTAGGTTTGCCTGTAACTTGTGAGACCTACGTGAACCTAGTGCTCTGATACAATGTTGTCACGACCCATTTTCCATAATAGATCATGGTGAATCCCGACACTATTGTCAGGCCAGCCAACGTGGAAGTATAATTAAATTCTCATTTTACCTTTTGCCAAAAACCATTATACTAGATATTCCCAATTTAAATTCATAAACCAGTAAAGATCAATGAAATGTAAAGACAATTATACAACCCAAAATAATGTCTACCACTGTGTGTGCCAGAACCTGGTATCACAAACTACGGGCAACTAGTAGAATATACACAAAAGAATAATACCCTAGCCTACTGTCTGAATCAGAATAGACAGAAATAACAAAAATACAAGGAAGACTTCTTTGGCTGCGGATCAGCAAGAAGGGAATACAGATCACCGTAAAAGTCCCAGACGCGCTCATTGATATGCACCAGAGTGATGTCCGGATCCACCTGCCTCAAATCCTGTACATTTAAGTACAGAAGTGTAGCATGAGTACATAAACAACATGTACCCAGTAAGTATTTCGTCTAATCTCGAAGAAGTAGAGACGAGAGGTCGACTCAATACTTACTAAGGTCAATATATATATAGCAAGTGGTATAAGTCAAGAATTTTACAGCATCAAGTTTGTAATTCATCATATGAGATAATGGCAAGACAAAGCATGTATAAGCTTTTCCACAATTAACATGCGCACATAATACCGAGGCGATGGCCCAAACCAACAGAAATAAATTGTGCACTTGCTGAGGGTCGATAGCACGCCTATAGATACATCTTTTCATACCGATGCGATCGGCCCGATCCACAAATAAGGATGAAATATCAAGTTCACACACATGGCACATCAATAGTCAAGAATACCAAACCAAACTTAATTAACTATGCAAGTATGCTCATATCCCCTTTTTAGGTCTCTAGTACACACTAGGTTTTCATAATAACAAATTATCATAAGGTATAAATTCAATAGGCATGTTGTATGTCCTAAGCTACCCGGGCATTTAACATAGTAGTAGCTATGTACGGGCTCTCATCACCTAATGCGTATGTAGTCCCCGAATTTAGCAACAAACACTCAAACATTAATACTAAGGGGACAATTCCCTCTTACGAGGTTAGAAAGGAGACTCACCTCGCTCTGAAGCGCACTTCCGATACCAAAAATAGGCCCACACCCTCAACTCGCAGCCAAACGAGCACCAACTAATTAAAATAAGCAAGAACTAGTCAATAAGAGCTTACAAGGTTAAATTCTAGTTGATCGAGAAATTTCCTAACCATAAATACAAGTTTCTTAATTTTTGACCCCGGGCCCACGTGCCCGGATTCCAATATTTTTCGAAGGAAGTTGTTCTCCATCACCTAAGGGTCACAAATATATGATTTCTAGTTCATTTCATGGTAAATTATAGGATCAAATCTTAGTTTTGGCTAAACCCCAGGTCTAACTCTAATCTCTTGATTTTTACCTAATTTTAGTGTTAAATCTACCTAATGTTTATGTATTTGAACTAAAAGTGTGTAAGAATTACTTACCTTGCAATGATATGTGGAAACTCTCTCTTTGAAATCACCAAAATTGCCTAAGTGTTGAGAGACTTGTGTTAAAAATGGGGTTGAGTTCGTATTAAATGAGCTACTGCCCCCAGCAATTTCCGCTTCTGCGGTCTGGGGCCGCATAGGCGAGACCGCTTATGCAGTTACTAGACCGCTTCTGCAGCTTTTGGCAATAAGGGACTGGACAGCTTCTGCGGTCTGGGGCCGCATAGGCGACACCGCTTATGCGGTTACTAGGCCTCTTCTGCGGTCTTGGGCCAATTGGGCTCGACCGTTTTTGCGGTCTGACATACGCTTAAGTGGAACCGCTTCTGCGGTTAAATGACTGCTTCTGCGGTTTACCTGGTCCGGCCCCCTTTTCGCTTCTGCGACTCAATGGCCCCATCTGTGGTCCCACTTCTGCGGTCCAAGAACCGCAGATGCGGTTATGATAGAAGCAACAATCTCAGTCCTTTTTCTAAGTTTCCAACTTCACTCGAACCTCGACCATTTGACGCTCGGGGATCTCAAGCCCCGCCCGAACATACCGACATGTCTAAAATCATGAGGCGGACATACTCGAACCCTCGAAACACTCAAAACTACGCTAAATTGAGGAATCAAACCCCAAAACTCAATACTTCAAATCATTGAACTTCAAGTTCTAAACTCAATATTTACGAGTAGGTCTTAACTAATATTTCAGACCTGTACCAAGTTTCAGAATCAAAATCCAAACCCGATACCTATGAAAACAATGATTTCTTAGTTTATTTAATTCTTTGAAACTTAAACTTAACAATTTTACATAAAAATTCATTACTCGGGCTAGGGACCTCGAAATTCGATTTCGGGCATATGCCCAGGTCCCATATTTGCCTGCGGACCCTCAAAAATTGTCAAATCATGATTCCGGATCCGTTTCCCCAAAATATTGACCGAAGTCAAACTTGACCTTTTTAAAGGAACTTAAAAGAAGCAACTAGGCTTAATCTCGCATAGACTCTTCTAACTTCCGAACCACCCATCCCCGTAAGTTATAAATTAGCTAAAGCAAGTGCAAAAAGTATTATTTAGGGGAACGGGGTTCGAAAATGCAAAATAACCAGCCGGGTCGTTACAGATTTTAACATGATGCAAGTTTCCGTCGGACCATAAATGTTGTCTTTGGATGGTTAGGATGATGTCCTCAGACCATGATGTCCAGGGCCATGAAGTATATAATAAAGGATTCGCAGGCTATGAAATGATGCTCTCGGGCTATAAGAATGATGCCTCCGAGCGATGATGCCTTTGAATAATGATATGCAAGAGATAAAAGGGGTCCTCATGCCATGGCATGGCGTTCTCGGGCTATGAATATGGTGCCTCCGAATAATGATGCCCTTAAACAATTTGGCGATCTTTCAGCCCATGAAATGCAATAGGTGGCGATCTTTCAGCCCATGAAAGCATAATTAAAGTGGCGATCTTTCAGCTGATGCAAGATATAAATAAAAGTGGCGATATTTTAGCCGATGCAAGACATAAATAAAGGTGGCGATCTTTCAGCCGATGCGAGACATAAATAAAGGTGGCGATCTTTCAGCCAATGCAAGACATAAATAAAGGCAGCCATGCAAGATGTAGATGAAGGTGGTGATATTTCAGCCGATGTAAGATATAAATAAAGGTGGCGATCTTTCAGCCATGCAAGATGCAGATGAAGGCGGCGATCTTTCAGCCGATTCAAGACATAAATAAAGGTGGCATTCTTTCAGCCGATGCAAGCCACAAATAAAGGTGGCGATATTGTTGCCATGCAAGATGTAGATAAAGGTGGCGATATTTTAGCCATGAAAATAGAGGTAGAGCTTAACCTCGGAAGGCAAAATGGTAGCCTTATGCAATGCAGAGAATGCCGATGAAGATGTAGGTGGCGATATTTCATCCATGCAAATGGAGGTAGAGTTTAACCTTGGAAGGCAAAACGGTAGCCTTACGCAATGCAGAGAGTGCAGATAGAGATGAAGGTGCCGATATTTCAGCCATGCAAATGGAGGTAGAGCTTAACCTCGGAAGGAAGAATGGTAGCCTTATACAACACAGAGAATACGGATGGAGACAGAGCTTAGTCTCGGAAGGCAAATGATAGCCTTATGTAATGCCGAGTATAAAAGGCAAATAGTAATAGAACTTCTTGGCTGATGGCTGATTGCGATATTGCGGCTGCTGTGGATATTGTATGCGGATGGAAAATGTGAATAGGTGCGAGGGTTCTGATGGTTGTATTCCTGAACAGTATGAGCGTATGATACATGATTTTGCGACTTGGGTTCCTGCAACCAAAGAAAAATCGTGAGTTTTGTAAAGGGGAAGGTCAGTTCGTATCGCCGGTGACTTTGCTTGACCTTCTCGTCTTTGATTTGGTGATACCGTGTGTATCCTTGGGTAGAATTGCTAAATAGAGCAATTTTGGTTACAGACATGCACGATTTAGTAAAAATATATCATAAATACATAGTTAAGAATAGTTTTCTTTAGGTGAACCAACGACTGAAGCGTGGTCCAAGACATTGCAACTTCTCTTGTTACGGCCCCTCAAAATTCTTCCCGAGTTTGCTGGATTGATACTTCTGACGGCTGCTTGCGATGATCGACTGAAGTTACTTCGAAATTTTGAGGGTCCTCAAAATTCTGCCCCAGTTGCCAATTGTTGTGGAAATGAAAATTTTATTGAATTATGACCGAAACGATAAGGCTTCCAACCAATCCCCTCTTAAACGAGAATCAGTTCAGACATAGTTCAAATTACATCATATAGGAAAGCATAAGATTACACATAGTAGCGCTTGACTGCATCTGAATTGATTGGTTTTGGCAAAAATTCTCCGTCCATTTCTGCAAGTATAAGGGCTCCTCCTGTCAGAACTCGATGAACCATGTATGGACCCTGCCGGTTAGGAGAGAACTTCCCTTTGGATTCATTTTGATGTGGAAAAATCTTCTTTGACACCAGCTGCCCCGATGTGAACCGTCCTGGTTTGACTCTCTTGCTGAAAGTTCTGGACATTCTATTATGATAAAGCTGACCATGGAAAACTGCATTCATTCATTTCCCATCTATAAGAGCTAACTATTTGTAACGACTCTTCACCCATTCTGCATCATCGAGTTCAGCTTCCTGTATGATCCTTAGGGAGGGAATTTCTACCTCGGTGGGAATGACCGCTAGTGCCTGTCCCTTCACTGCTTTTTGGATCATGTATACAATATCAAATTCACTCAGCAGGATTTGCCACTTGGCTAGGTTGCCAGTGTGCATGGGATTCTGAAAGATGTACTTCAATAGATCCATCCTTAATATGAGATACGTAGTATATGCACAGAAATAGTGCCTCAGCTTTTGAGCTACCCAAGTCAAAGCACAACAGGTGCGTTCCAATAGAGAATACCGGGCCTCGTACGGGGTGAACTTCTTACTGAGATAATAAATGGATTTCTCCTTCTTCCCTGTTCCATCATGTTGCCCTAGGATGCAACCGAAGGCACCATCTAATACTGCAATGTAGAGTAGCAGAGGTCTACTTGGGTCAGGGGGGACCAAGACTGGTGGTGTTGATAGGTATTCCTTGATTCTGTCAAAAGCTTTTTGGCATTCATCGGTCCACTTGGTGGCAGCATCCTTCTTCAACATTTTGAAGACCGGCTTACAAATAACCGTAGATTGGGCTATGAACCGGCTGATGTAGTTAAGTCTCCCCAAAAACTCATTACATCCTTCTTTTTCTTTGGCGGTGGCGCTTCTTGAATGGCTTTGATTTTTGATGGATCCAGTTTTATTCCCCGACGACTCACAATAAAGCAAAGCAGTTTTCCAGCAGGAAACCCAAATGCACATTTCGCGGGATTCAGCTTCAAGTTGTACTTTCTCAGTCTATTGAAGAACTTCCTCAGATCTCCCATGTGATCAACGGCTTTCTTAGACTTTATGATGACATCGTCTACATATACTGTCACGACCCAAACTGGAGGGCCATGACTTGCACCCGACCATACTTGCCAAGCACCAACGTACATTTTATCTAACCTTCATTATTATATTTTAGGGCCGAGGAGAGAAATATAAATAGTAGAAATGGATCATGGACAACCAACAATAAAATATGATGGCATGAACCTACATAACATGGGATGACTAGACAATCAAGAAACTATATATATATGGTACGAGCTACCACGCTATCATGAAAGGCTATACAATAAAAACCAGCCGACAAGGCATGCCAAACTATACATGAGTCGAAACATGTCTATGAGCCTCTACAGGAACATAAGTGCTGCAACATAGCTGGAACAGGGCCCCGACATACCCATAATATCTATAACAAAAGTGCATACCAAGACCAAGGCAAGTCCGGAGAAGGGATCTCGCCAATCACCGCTGAACTGG
>MU698058.1:160784-175500 GCA_026770625.1 Nicotiana glauca
CATGGATAGAGAATATACAACCTGTAACATCTGAGTACCTCTGAGGGCTACCGACATGAAATGCATGATATATATGTATAAATACATAAGCTTTTAAAACATACGCCTCTGTGGGCATCATCATCATCATATCGTACCCGACCATAATTGGCTCGGTAAAAACGTACCCGACCAACATAAGGCTCGGTAGATCGTACCCGGCCACGTGGAGATCAGTAAAACCCAACTGATCAGTGGTTGCAAAATAGGTCCCACACCCGGCCGTCTATAGCACAGCTCGGTAGAGTAAAATAGATACATATATATATAATGCATGCTCGACTCTTGGAATTACGTTATAAACATTTAGGAGTGACGTAAGGTATCCTTTGTACACGTTATTAGGACTAACTCTTCACTATGAACCTTATAAGAATCAGGAAGTACCAAAAACATTGCTAGGCTTAAGGAAGCCCTTATCCAGCAAGTCCTTCAATTGTGCCTTCAACTCTCGCAACTCAGCCGGGGCCATTCTGTATGGAGGAATAGAGATCGGTTGAGTATCAGGCAACACATCAATGCTAAACTCAATCTCCCTTTCAGGAGGAAGGCCTGGGAGCTCATCTGTGAAAACATCTGGAAATTTATTGACCACAGGGATTGATTTTAGAGTAGGCATCTTCGCCTCCGCATCCCTAATTCGAATGAGATGATAAATGTAACCTTTTGAGATCATTTTCCTTGCCATAAGATAGGAAATAAACATACCTTTCAGCGTAGCAATATTCCTCTTCCATTCAATGACGGGTTCACAAGGAAATTGAAACCTAACCATTTTCGTACGACAGTCAACATTTGCATAGCATGAGGCCAACCAGTCCATTCCCATTATCACATCAAAATAAACCATTTTGAACTCAAATAAATTTGCCGAGGTTTGATGACTACAAATCATCACTGTGCAACCTCTATATACTCTTCTAGCAATCACAGAATCTCCTATCGGAGTAGATACCGCAAGGGGTTTGCTTATCAATTAAGGTTTAATGCCAAACTTATTAGCCACAAAGGGTGTAACATATGATAATGTTGATCTCGGATCAATCAGTGCGTATACATCATAAGAAAACACAGAAAATATACCTGTAACAACATCTGGAGACGACTCGAGATCCTGTCGACCTACTAGAGCATAGGTTCGATTTTGAGCACCACTCGAACTCAGCACTGCCCCTCTACCTCTACCACGACCTGTCGACTGCTAAAAACCCCATGCTGGAGGTTGAACTGACGAGGAAGAACCAGACACAGATCCAGTCGGCTGAGCCATACCATCACCTCCCCTATTAGGACAATCCCACATCATATGGACATGCTGTCCGCAAGAATAACATGCATCAGAACCTCGGCGGCACAGTCCAAAGTGGGCCTTACCGCACTGATCACAACGTGGTGTTGTGGGTCTCGTCTGACTAGTATCCGTGTGATGTTGCGAGCCTGATGCCCGCAAACTCTGACCTGGACCAGAATAGGTAAATCGATCATATCGAGGCCTCTAAAACTGTGGAGGAGCACTAGCTACAGGTGGCACCGAACTCCTCGAAGACGGTGGCCTGACGCTGCCTATGAAGTCATCAGAATGCCTTGCAAATCTTGCCCTCTTATGCTGGCCCCTATCCTTCTCCCTATCAGCCCTTTGCTGGCGCTTACGATCCTCTAGGGTCTGGGCATAAGCATGAATATGGGAAATATCCATGCCCTCCACCAAGGAGGCTGTCATGCACTCATTTATCAGATGTGGTCCCAACCCATTCACGAACAAATGCGCCCCATCAATCATCTCGGCCACCATATGGGGAGCATACCTTACTAAAGAATTTAACTGCATATTGTACTCTCACACATTCATATTACCTTGTCTAAGGTTCAAGAACTTATCAGCTCTAGCTCGTCGTATCTCAACTGGCAAGTAGTGACGAAGAAAGGCCTTAGAAAAATCCTTCCACACAGCTGGAGGAGCATTCGGACCCCTGGATCTCTCCCAACTATCATACTAGAGAACCGCTAAATCCCGTAGCCGATAAGAAGCCAACTCTACTGCCTCTATATCACTAACATGCATAACCCGTAGTGTACGATTAACCTGGTCAATAAAAGTCTACGGGTCCTCCTTGGGGTATGATCCGGTAAACACTGGAGGGTCTAAATTAATAAAATCACGAACTCTAATACTAACTGGTTTATCAACAACACCAGTATTCTACCTCTGAGTTTGAGTAGCTACCAAGCTAGTCAATAACTGCAAAGCACTCCGTATATTCTGGTCTGTAGTGCCAGGCAGAGGAACTAGAGGTATTGGGTTCCTCCTAATATCTTCTGGAGGAGACGGAGTAGATTAGGTATGAGACGACATCTCACTCTGAGCCTCACTTTGGCCTGCTCTGGCTTGGGGCACCTGACTGGTACCCTCTCCCGCAGCTGTATCAAGCCGTCTACTAATTGTTCGCTTCCTAGTCGAAGGCATCACTAAAAGAAAACAAGGTTAATATTAGAGACAAATACTTACAACTCAACTCTATGCACGATCTAGATTCAGGAAGAAGGTAACAACCCTAGATGTCATGTAGCCTCCCTATTATAACTGTGGCGCGCTACACATCTATAATCTACCAGACACGTCTCATAGACAATCCCTGGGACAAACCTGCTCTGATACCAAGTTTGTCACGACCCAAACTGGAGGGCCATAACTAGCACCCGACCATACTTGTCGAGCACCAACGTACATTTTATCTAACTTTTATTATCTTTTAGGGCTGAGGAGAGCAATATAAATGGTAGACATGGATCATGGACAACCAACAATAAAATATGATGGCATGAACCTACATAACATGGGATGACCAAACAATCAAGAAACTATATATATGGTACGAGCTACCACGCTATCATGAAAGTCTATACAACAAAAACCAGCCGACAAGGCATACCAAACTATACATGAGTCGACACATGTCAATGAGCCTCTACAGGAACATAAGTGCTGCAAAATAGCCGAAACAGGGCCTCTACATACCCATAATGTCTATATCAAAAGTGCATTCCAAGACCAAGGCAAGTCCAAAGAAGGGATCTCACCAATCATCGCCGAACTGGACAGCCTACTGTGGTGGGGGAGCTATACCTGCCTGTCTATCAGGACCTGTAGCACGAGATGCAGCGTCCACAAATAAAAGGACATCAGTACGAATGAAGTACTGAGTATGTAAGGCAGGGAACCATAAACACGAATAGTAATGTAAGCATGGATAGAGAATATACAACCTGTAACATCTGAGTACCTCTGAGGGCTACTGACATGAAATGCATGATACATATGTATAGTTACATAAGATTTTAAAACATACGCCTCTGTGGACATCATAATCATCATATCGTACCCGGCCGTAATAGGCTCGGTAAAAACGTACCCGGCCATCATAAGGCTCTGTAGATCATACCCGGCCACGTGGAGCTCGATAAAACCCAAATGATCAGTGGTTGCACAATAGGTACCATACCCGGCCGTCTATAGCACGGCTTGGTAGAGTAAAATAGATACATATATATATATATATATATATATATATATATATATATATATATATATATATTGATATATATATATATATATATATATATATATATATTTATATATATATATATAATGCATGCTCGACTCATGGAATTACGTTATAAACCTTTAGGAGTGACGTAAGGTATCCTTTGTACACGTTATTAGGACTAACACTTCACTATGAACCTTATAAGAATCAGGAATTACCAACAACATTGATAACATAAGAATAATATAAGCAACATTAACATCAATCGTTCCATAAGAGGGGAAACAATGTAAGTACTGCTAGCTTTTAAGAGTAGAGTATCTTTGGAAGCTCGTTCGCTACATTATGTATAATCGGAGTCGTGCAAAACAAGGAAAGGTATAGCCTCACATACCTTGTATATATTTCCTAAATCTCAATCTATGCAATTTTCACACTACTTAGTCTACAATAAGAAAAACAATACTATTGTTATCATTTAAGCGTCATAACCATTATGTATCGACCACAGCCTATTTTATGATAAAACGGACAGCACCTCTCCTATATATATGACTTCACACCATTCAAAATAATCACCAACAGCCCAAACAACATCAATAATAATCATATTGAGTCTCCCAAAACAGTCTACCAACCAATAGCATTACTACCAAGCCTTTCGATATATATTTCACAAGTTCTAGCTTCAATGGCTTAGCCACAACTTGGATAATCTTAAATACATATAGAGTAAGAGGTTCCTTACCTTTATACAGAAAGAAAAACTCCAATTTGACCTTAAATTTCTATGAAATATCCCTCCAATGCTGCCACAACAACAAGAAAGCGAAACTAGTGGTCAATTAGTGTTTTTCGGCACTAGAATCACTTTAGGAGGCTTGGAATCACCTAAGGTTGATATTAAGAACATGAAGGAGTATTTACAGAACATAAACCCTTTAAAATAACCTCTTACACTAGCTGTAAAAAACACAAAAATGAGCAACAACAAGAAGAACAAGAGACTTACTAGCGCCACGGGATTCCCGACACTTGATTTGTGTTGTTTGCCCTTTGTTTGGGTCTTGAATCTTGAGAGAACCTTGAAAGGGTGTTATTAGGGTTCTAAGGCCTGAAAATAGTGAAAATAAATGACTTAACATGGGTTGGAGGCTTCCTATATATATCCAAATGTCTTAAACCGCCTTAGTGGGCCCCATAGAGAGATGCTTGGTGCAGTCTCGCGAAAATGCAAATATCTCTCTACTCTGAGATCGTATTGACGAACGGTTTAATGCATTAGAAACTAGACTCATATATATTCAATTTAGTGGTTATATCACTCCATAATTCTAGGTAAATTGGGAGAAAAGCTTAGTAAAATTTTACCTAATGCTTAAGTAAAATTATGAACCAAAGTTGCGACAACTTTTGTCGACTTTTGTCTCATAACTCATTTGACTTCAAGACTTATGATACGGATACTATATGATTCAAATACCTTGAAACACTACCTCTTGAGTGTATTAAGAACTTCTAGGTTTACCCAAAAATACGGCGGACAACATCCTTGATTCGTTTGACTTCTAATACTTGTTAACCACCCTTATACACTTTTGTATCATTCAAGACCAATAGGATTAACTTCTTATCATCTTAAAGATAATCCTTTCATGGATTTATGTCAACTACCTTATGTCTTGAGCTAACATACGTGAATATGGGTTGTAACATATACTTCGATCTCCTTTTGTGTCATATCATGGAAAATGGTGGTCATGGCCCTCACGTTGGTGGCCCCAACATTCTTTAACCCGAATGGCATCATTTTGTAACAGTACATTCCCCACGGTGTAATGAAAGCCATTTTCTCAACATTTTCTTCATCCATCTATATCTAGTGATACCTAGCAAAATAATAAACAAATGATTGCATCTCCTGCTTGGCACAATTGTCAATCAGGATGTGTATGTTCGGCAATGGGAGGTCATCTTTTGGACTGGCCCGGGTGAGATCCCGGTAGTCGAGGTAGACTCTAACCTTCCCGTTCTTCTTTGGCACTAGCACGATGTTGGCTAACCATGTTAGATACTACACTACCCCGAGAACCGTAGCTTTGACCTGCTCAGTGACCTCTTCCTTGATTTTCAAACTCATAACTGGCTGAATTTTCGGAGATTTTGTTTTACTAGCAGACATGTCGGGTCAGTCGGTAATTTATAAGCTATAATAGATGTACTCAGACTAGTCATGTCATCGTAAGATTTGGCAAATATGTCCTCATACTCTCTTAGAAACTCTATATACTCTTCCTTCTCTAATGGTAACAAATGAACACTGATTCGTGTTTCTTTGATGTTTTCTACATCTCCCAGGTTAACAATCTCAGTCTCGTCCAGGTTGGACTTAGGCCTATTTTCAAAATTGTCAAATTCCTTAACAATCTCTTCCGGTATATCATCTTCCTATAAATCTATATCCGTTTGTTGTGTTATCTCATTGCATGTTACAGTCATTGGTTCA
Organism: Nicotiana glauca; assembly: GCA_026770625.1. Taxonomy (NCBI): domain Eukaryota; kingdom Viridiplantae; phylum Streptophyta; class Magnoliopsida; order Solanales; family Solanaceae; genus Nicotiana; species Nicotiana glauca. The sequence goes on from MU698058.1 coordinate 166,875, forward strand.
CCAAGATAAGTAATAGTAATGTTGTATAATTAAAGTAATGAGAGAAAATATTAATTAAAATGCGTTGATAAATTCCATAAATATTTTGAACATTGGAGCTCTTTCTTGCAAAAAATAAAATGTGAAAGGAAAGTAAACTAGTAAAATAAAATAGTGCATGGTGCTTGTTCAGCCTTGCTACCCCGAGGCACTCCGGGCTCTGGTAGTTCTGCCCGTCCAGTTGTTGAGGCATGCTCCTCTACTTACCGCCTGTATTGAAGGGCCTTCCTCCACCTCCTCCTTGAGAACGACACAACAATCCATACCATCACCTTTTAGGAAAGTCGTCCTCTTTGCTGCTAGAACTTTTTCTTTTGCTGACCCATAGATGACCTCGGCCAATTGGAAGGTCTGCTTCAAATGTGGTATCGGCTGCTCCAATGGACATTAAGGACAATGCCAGGGTGGCGACCATTCATTGAATTCTTTCTAGGTATATTCATATCCCAATCCAAAGGTGGTGCTGTATTTCTTGAGCTTGATGGGCTTAGCAATTCCTTGGAGATTCTTGCCAAGTCCTTTGACAGGTTCATACCCGCTCCAGTTCAATATGCTTTCAATTTTGTTATCCCACCACTTATCTTTATCGATAACGTTGACTCGTTCGATGCGGTGGTAAGTTTCTCCGCCTATTTTTCTTCTTCCTCTATTTGTTGGGATGGTCTGGCCACTGTATATGGGATTGCTACCGTCGTCGTGAATGATCACCTCTTGCTGATTCCACTCAAACTTCACTGCTTGATATAGATTTGATGCCACGACACTAGTGAATCCATGGTCATCCCAACAACAGATTGTAAGATGCCGGCACGTCTATCACTTGAAAATCAACATCAAACCAAGTAGGTCCCATTTGCAAAGACAAGCTAATTTCCCCAAGAGTAGACCTTTGAGAACTGTCGAAAGCTTTAACGTTGATGGCCCCATCCTTGATTTTATGTAGCCCTTTTCCCAATGTCCTGAGTGTTACCAACAGACAATTGTTGAGGCTGGACCCCCCTCAACCAAGATTCTGGTGATAAAATAATCTTCGCACTGTACGATGATGTGTAACGCGTTGTTGCGACTTAATCCCTCTGGTGATAGCTCATCTTCGTAAAAAGTGATCTTGTGACTTTACAATACCTAGCCTACCATGTTTTCCATTTCTCTTTCAGTGATGTTACTTGGTACATATGCCTCACTCAGTACTCTTAACAAGGCATTCTTGTGTGCATCGAAACTCTGTAGCAAAGCAAGGATAGAAATTTGTGTTGGTATTTTGTTCAACTGATCAATGGCTGAATATTCCTTCGTTTGTATCTTTCTCGAGAGATCATCGGGCTCAGTTCCAGTGATGGCTTGTCATCCAGAGGTCTGCTTACTCGACTCAGCCAAGTGTTCTGGGGTATAAACACTGGCAGTTCTTGTTATACCCTGTGCTGTAACTGCTTCCCCGAACTTGGCTTTCCCTTTCCTTCTCGCCTCGGCTGTGTAGTCCTATGGTATGGCTTTTGTGTGGAACGGTGTTATGGTTGTCATTGCTACCGGGATTGGAACCCTTCCTTTGGAAGGTAATATAGCAATTTCAAATAGTACAGGTGCCTTTGGGGACCCAAACTCGACCTCAATTGGTATTGGCATCTTCGCAGAGGATGGAATTTCAAACTCAAGTGGTATGGACTTGTTCACCTCGGCATCTCCATAAGGCTGAATCTGGACTACAATCGGATTAAGGTTGATGTTGGTTTCTTTGGATCGTCGCCTTCTACGATCAAATTGATTGATCCCTTAGTATCCCAATCCTCATCAATTTCAATCATGTGAACACCTCCACGCTTGTGGTCTAGCAGTGGGTTATTGCGAACATTCACAGCAGGCTCCTTTGCCACGATGATCTTGTTGTCAATCAAATCCTCGATCTTATCCTTTAGGGAGCGACATTCATAAATGGTATTCCCCTTCATGCCAGAATGGTATGCACATGTTTTATTTGGGTTGACCCATTGGGAAGGATTTTCAGAGGTTATAGTAGGGATATGGGTAACATAACACTCAACTTTGAGCCTTTCATACAGCTGGTCAATTGGTTCAGCAATGGCGGTATACTGTTTGGGAGGTCTACGGTCGAAATTTGGTCAGGGTCTAGGGACGTTTTGACGAGGGGGAGGTGATTGATAGTGGGATTATTGAGTGTTGTAAGCTTGGTAGATGTGTGCGGGCTGGGAATATCTGGGTGAAGCAGGTTGGTATATAGCAGGTGATTGATAAGTAGGCGGTGAAGTTTGGTAGGAAGGTGTGGGTGGTTGGAAATTTAGAGTGGAGGCATTAGATAAGCTTGGTATTTGACAGGTGATTTGGTTTTTCTATGCAACCATTACAGCGTCTACGTCCCTTTTCTTGGACACACCACCAGACTGTAGAGCCTTATTGGTATCTTGCAAGGCTTCAAAGTTTGTAACCATACCGCTCTTAATACCTTCCTCGATCCTTTCTCCTAGCTTTGATGATGTCAGAAAATTTGTGATTCTCGATCAGCATCAGTCTTTCATAGTATTGCGGGTCCTGAGCCCGGACGAAAAACTTGTTCATCTGTTCTTTCTCTAAAATAGGTCGGACCTTAGCAGCCTCTGATCTCCAATGAGTGGCATACTCACAGAATGTTTCTGTGGATTTCTTCTTTAAATTCTGAATGTAAAACACATCCAGTGCATTTTCCGTATTGAACCTGAATCTGTACTTGAAGTCAGACACCATACTTACCCAGTTCGACCACTTTTTTGGGTCTTGGCTAATGTACCAAGATAGAGCGTCTCCTTTCAGGCTTCTCATGAAAAGCTTCATGCAGATTTTCTCGTCTCTTCCTACTCCGACCAGCTTGTCGCAGTATGTTCTCAAGTGAACCCTGGGATCCCCTGTGCTATCAAACATTTCGACGTTTGAGGGTTGTACCCCTCGGGCAGTTCGACATCGGGCTGTATGCATAGATTTTCATAGTTTAGCCCCTCAATTCCCTTACTTCCTTCAACACCTTGAATTCTGGTGGTCAACCTTATAAGCTCTTCGGCCATGTTTCTGATTAGCGAGTCCTTATTATTAGACTTGGGTGTGCTTGAGATTGGCTGGGCGGAGTGTGGCACTGTCTCCACATAGATGGGGGTGTTGTGTTGGGTGTGGCAGTGGTCATTTGTGGAGTTCAAAGGTTCCAGGATGAGTAGTAGAGTATTGTTAGGATCGTGGCAAGTATTGCAGTGGTGGTGAGGAGCGGGATGGTTTTGTTGCTTTGGGATATTTTGTGGAGGTGTAGGATTCTGAGGTTTTAGGAATGTAACTTTTTGAGTGGTGAGGGAAAATGATAGACTCTCCAAATTCCGGACTTGACCAAGTTCTTCTTGGAACTTCAATAGTTTTTGTTCTAGTTGATAGGTATTTTCCTTGGTGACCAGAGCACCACGAGTGACCTCTACCCGTTCGGCTGAGTTTTTCAAATCTTCCATTCTTCTTTTTCTTTTGTGTCTGACAAGTCTGGGAGGAGGAGTAGGTGGAGGGCCCCTAGATCTTGTAAAATATGCTGACGTTGCCAGAGTTCACGAACTAAGCTTTGGGGAGGGGAATAAAAACAAGTTAAAACAAAAGAGGTGATAAGTCAGTAAGGATCATAAGGAAGAAAAATGTTGCAATATTTAAACACGTAGTGCAGGAAATATAAAGTGCATCCTGATTTTGGGGACCTTGTTGTGCCTGAGGTAGGCCTAGCGACAAGTTAATTTGGAGAACTTAGAATGCTAAATGCCTTATTTTATTGATAAAAAGGGAAACGAATCCCAAAACGACAATAAATAATAAGAAAGAAAATGTCACTAATGGCCATTGGCCTTATTACATCTTATAAAGCGAAAAATAGAAATTCCTATCTATTTAGTCCTAGAGGGACCTTTCTCAGACTCGACAGTGTTGGCTCCCTCGAACAGCTCTCCCAGCTCGCAGAGTCCTAGTAGCAAGTAAGCTCTGGCTAGATGCCCACCTTCATTTCCTTTAGCAGTTCGGCAATCTTCGACCCTCTTTAGAAACTTCCTTTTCAGTTCCACTATACCTCGCTCTAAACAGACCAATCGTTTATTGGTGCTGACAGCTATATCATTCCATTATTCAATTAGTTTTTGATTGGCTTCTTGTATTTCACGATACTCATTTTCACATTCTCGAATCCTCATGCGCAGTTGGTTGTACTTGACATGTGCTTCATCCTTTTCATCGATGATCCTGTGACCTCGAACAAATTTGGGTTGACCTAAACCGTTGTGATTGCCTTCCAGCCAGCCTGAATAGTGTGGGGTACAACTAACATGGTAGCAATTTGGTTCGATGGTGTCCTTTCCTAAGAAAATTTTGTAGTGCCACATATGCTGAGCCTGGCACCTGTACGGACTATCGTCATTCTGGAAGTCATCCCGGAAGTGACTCATCTTGTCGACCCTTGGTATAACCTTCTTTCTACCAGCCTGTCTCATAACTCGGAGAAGGACATAAGGATAGGTTCCCCTCAAACCGATTTGTATAAAAAATGGTGCATTATTGGATCAAACGATGAATTCTTCCATAGGGAACCACTCAAACATCTATTGCACTCGATCCTCAGTCAGATTATCAAAGAGTTCGACCCATTCTTTAGCATTCTCCGGTTGGGCGAACATTTTGGGCATGTAATTCATTCTCTTTGGGTGATGAAAGGCGATATGATCATCCCGGTCTCTATGATGGATTTCCTGTCGGTATTCACCCTTTTGGAGATGTTCCATGAGCCAAAGTTGATGTAGTAGATTACAACCCTTGAAATGTTTGGCTCCCTGTTGACACCTTTCTAGGGCTCGGTATATTTCTACAATGATCATTGGCACAAGACTAAATGGTTGTCCGTCAATTACCTCCATTAGAGTTTTGGTGACCATAGCTAGCCTGGTATGGACTCCTGCTTTCTTCATTGGAAACATTATCATCCCTAAGATACAGAAAATGAAGACAAACACCCTTCGATGGATATGCCCCAATGATGTAAGGGCGAACTCATCAGGATAAGTACGGTAAGATTTGCTGTGACCGAACCTTTCGTAAAAGTAGTCAAAGAGAATGTACGTCACCTTCAAATATGTCAAGTCTTGATTCTTCTTTAGACCTATCATTTTGAGAAAACCTCTACCCTTGCGGTTTTCTGGCATTAACAAACCCGGAGTTTCCCACGGTATTCCAGCCAATCCTCCTATTTCCTCAAGCAAGGGTGGCATCTCAATGTCTCCAAAGCTGAACACAGACCTATCACAATCCCAAAACAAAGTGGAAACTTCTATGATTTTGTTGTAATTTCCAGGAGAGAAGGTAGATTTCCTAGATATTTTCTAACTAGAGCATGATCACTGGAATGAAGATCCTCTCACCAACTTAGTAATTTGGGGTGGATGTTTGTGACCATGCCGAATCTGGGGACTTCGTGCCTCATATTTCTGCAAGACACAAGTGTCAAGCCCTTACCCTCACCAGACTCGACTATTTTAATATAAAAAATTAGCATAACAAGCATTTAGTTCTCCAAATAAATGCACAAAACATGGTAGCGTCCGTTTGGGTTTTGGGAAATCCCGGTGGACTTTGGACAAGGCTATCTTAAAGAGTCATTATGCGGACAACATGACTGACTCAGCTAGGTTTGACCATGATGCATGCATAATTTAAAGAGAAAGGTTTCTATGGGGTTTTATACTGGTACCCTTGAGCGGACAACTCAAGAGGGAAAGGCACAGAACTATCGACTACATTTTTTATCGGCTAGTTTTACCGCAAATATGTCTTTGCCGGATTTAGGGGTTGATAAAATCGGAAGGGAGCAACCACTGATTATAAGTGTTGCTATGGTATTTTGTTTGTCACGAGTGGAATATGATATTAAATATGCAGTTACAATAATCAAACAAGTTGTCACGTATTTGCACGTTCATAAAGTAATAATTACAACAATTTCTCATAATTTACAACAGTATTAAAGGAAAGCGATAAAGGAAAGCATTAAAAGAAATATTGGGAAGAAGCAAATAGCCAAGTCAGTTCCAAGGTAGAAGAGGAAAAAATATACTTACAAGCATTTAAACAAATAAAGATATATAAAGAAGCATAAATTCACAAATAGCATGAAATGCTAAAAGCCTTAAAGAAATCCTCAGCAGAGTCGCAACGCTATCGATTCCCTCTTTTTCTCGCGAAATCGGGTTTACAACATTTTGGTATAGGACAACTCATTTCCTTTTGTGAATTGGGTTTGAATTGAAGGGTCGCCACCTAATGATTAAGTGCATTAGGACAATAGGAAGAACTTTGATTTAGAAAACCCGAGATTGTGTAAGGGCTTGAAATTATCCTGAGGGGAAGGTGTTAGGAACCCCTCAAGATCCACTAGTGTGGCTCCCGGCCATACTATAATTGTGACTTTAAGTGAAAATAACAAGTAGACAAATAAGTGTGACAAATACGAGGGGGGGTTTTCACATAATAGTTGTAAGCAATTGAAATTAAAAGAAGTCAAAAAAGCTAAAGTTTGAGAAAAAGCAGTTTTCGAAACTCTGAATAAAATAAACAAGTAAAGGGAAGGGGTTATCACTTAATTGTGGTATGTAATTGAAATCAAAAGAAGTTAAAGAACCCGACGTTTGAGAAAAGTAGTTTTTTGAAATAAAATAAATAAGTAAAGGGAAGGGGGTCCTAGGCTTATAAATAATATGGATCCCCCCACACAATACCCGGTACCCGTTTATACACGTGGTGGTATCGCGTGGTCATCAGATCCATATCTACCATTTCCCACACTGTTAAGGTATTAAACGCAGAATGATCTCGTTTTACTTATTCCATGCTATTACCCTCCCCAATCTTATCAGCCCCGGAGGTATTTGGGACTACTAATCCTAATGGGAAGGGATATGAGGTTTTATAGTTTCAAATAAAAAAATTCTAAGGCAAAAATCAAAACACATATGTAACAAATATGGGGAGAAGCACATAACATATAGAAAGGCTCAAACAAACCTCCTTAAAAACAAAGAGAAGCATATAGTTTAGCATGTCTTTACATGTACTAATTAAGGTCAGTTTAAACTTAAGAGTTGTGGCAGACTGATCTATTACATATTTCATATAAGAAGCCCAAATCAGGCCTGCCTGTTGGTTGTAATTAATAAAAACTGATTCAATTTATAAGTTACCTTATGGCTTGCCTAAGTGTTGAACTAAAACCTATAGGCATGATATCTATTAGTTTCAGAAAAGAAGTATGCTGATTTAGGGAAAGAAGTTGTCAATTATAGGAGTATAAATTTTGCAGTCATTATTGTTACTACTGATTTTCAACTTATAAGCGAATGGACGATTCCGATTTAGTTGATAATTTCTATAGGCATGCTTTCAAGGTGTTACTGATTTTAAATCATTTTTACAATCGAAACAAGATTGCAGAAGTCCTATAGGAATGGTATCTAAATGTTGTTAGTTATTTAAACCTATTAAACAGGTTTGCCTAGTGATAGATGCAGATGTAAAAATTCAGGAAGTCCTATAGGCATATTATCTATATCATATGTAGTATTTCAAAGAAGCCTATAGACATGGTCTCTATATGATATACAAAAATACAGAAACCTATAGTCATGGTCTCCATATGAGATTCAACAGTGAAGAAACCTATAGACATGGTCTCTATATGGGATGCAATAGTGCAGAAACCTATAGATATGGGCTCTATAAAAATGCAGAAGTGAAAGCTGAAAACATGATACATGAGTGTAGAACTGTAAATATTCCCTATGAACGTGATATCTACACTTTTGCATGAATGATTGACCCTCCCCTTTTCACTAACAGTCCCAATAGTTATTACAAGTTGTTACAGCACAGAATGGATAAGAAAAGGTAAAATTACATCATAGAACTAAATATTTACAACCAAGGAAAGCCTGATTCAGGTTTCCTACCTGAAGCATGAAGTAAACCAACTCTAATGATAAAGATCCAAAGCCTTTTTCATTTGGGGTGTGTCAGAGTTCCCTAAGAGTCTCAGGGACTCCGGGCACATCTCACACCCAAATACATTACAAGATTGAGTCATAGTGCGGTGTGGAAGAGCCAGCCACAAGTGTCCAAGTTCATATGAAGCTCAAGGTCCCAAGGCAAGGCTCACAGGAGGGGGGCAGAGCATAGAAAGTAGGAATGAGTGTAAGCGCATAGAGGGAATTTTGGGGAAAAGCAAAGACATGCTAGTGGTCATACCTAGAAATTTGAGTGCTGGCACACCCCAACCAGCCTGTTAGGCCACATTATTTGGGAGTTATAATCCCATAAGGGATCAAGTCCAAACATGAGCAACAACTTAGATATTGCCACGTTCTGAACTTCAAATCAAACACATAGAAAGGGACAGGGGTGCAGGGATTCACAGTAGGTGTCACACCTCTTTTTAGGGCTTAAACCCTACGAATGGTATAATAAACAGAGTTTTTCCAATTAAAGGACGGTCGGAACAGGATTAGTTATTTAAAAATTTCAGAGTCGCCACTTGAGAATATAATGG